>MEHQ01002346.1:1287013-1409886 GCA_008828725.1 Saccharina japonica
GTTTTTTTTTTTTTTTTTTTTTTTCCATCCCATTTATTATCTTCGCACTTCCGTCTTCTCCCTCCCTAGTCGTAACTCAGATCCGGGGTCACAAAGTAGGCTCCTCTCCCTCCTCCCCCACTACGGTTCTTGCCTTCATTTTTTATCACGTAAACTCGTCGGAACACTATAGTATACCTGGTACGTTTATTTCAGACTGTTTCATTTTAATTTTAATTTAATTTAAATTATTTCTTCCCCCACTAATAGAGATACACTTCCTGAATTCTACAGCCTCAGATTGTGCCCCCCTCATACGGGATGTACATCCTACTTGAGGGCATATACAATCCGTAAGTACGCGCGATCGAAGTATTACACTCAGCTAGCAAAGATGAGCTTCGACGAAATCCTCGAGCTCACAGCTGTTGTTGTTTTTTAATTTTTTAATTTATGTTTTTGATATATGTACCAACGCCATACCAGGTATATCGGAGTTGGTACCGGTCGTTTATACGAAGTCAAAGGTACGCTAAAACGGTGCGCATAATCTTGAGATCCATACACCATTTCCGGTCGTATAAAAGGGGCGAACAACAAACTGCACTCACTTATTTCCTTATACCACAGGTCGACTGCGATGTTCCACCACCTATACATATCTCACAGCTGTTGTATTTATATTTTTTTAATACATATTTCTGGTCAGTGTTGGCTCGTGGGCAAGTCAATCTACGTTGATGTCGTGGGCTTTAATGTCTTCGTTAAAACGGAGTGCCTGGCGTTCGCTCACTTCAATAGGCATTCTAATCTCTCAGAGGCATGTAATTCTTCCGAAGGGGTTTTATTGTCGAGGTATTCTTGTGTGCGAAATATCATGGCGGTTTGTTGCCGTGTGGGTTTTAGGTGGCTTGCGCATAGTAGTATATTGTTTGGAGTGTGGCGTTTCTTGGTGAGTCCATGGGTTTTGCATATTAGTAGCTAAGTTTCTTTGCGAAATCTGATTTTGTTCAACCGCGCCGATAAACTACCGTCCTAATGCAAAGCTTCAATTTGCTCTTCCCGTATGCCGCTATCAGTAATGTCGCTACTTATCGTATGTCATCGCTGTCAAGGTCTCGGGTTCGGTTCAATGATCTGGCGGCGTCAGCCGCAAAACACCTTGTAGAAGTGCGTGTTAAGTTTTCACCGTATGCACCACTTGATAAGACCGTCCGCCATTGCAGTGTGCGTCTTGGTTTGTCTGGTGCTACTCACGACAGATGCTGACTGTACAATTATGCATACTGTAGCTGATCTGTTGTATGAATACGTATAATATGGCCTAGCTTTCGCTGCATCGGCTATTAACTCATATACCATATGATCAGGGATGCGTATTTCCTCACCCGGAACCTAATTGTTTCCGGGAAACAGACTTTTTCAGCCTTTCCAAAACATTTCAATCTGCGTTGAGTGTCGTGGGCTTTGATATCTTCGTTAAAACGGAGTGCCTCACTTCGGTAGCGTCGTGTGCTATTCTCAGAGGCATGTAATTCTTCCAAGGGGTTTCACAGTTGAGGTATTCTTGTGTGCGAAATTTCATGGTGGTTTGTTGCCGTGTGGGTTTTAGGCGTCTTGGGCATGGAAGTATAGTGTTTGGAGTGTTGCGTTTCTTGGTGAGTCCATGGGTTTTGCATATTAGTAGCCAAGTTTGTTTGCGTTTTTTTTTTTTCAACTGCGCCGGTTAACTACCGTCCTAATGCAAAGCTTCAACATGTTCTTCGCGTATGCCACTATCAGCTACCAGGCAGAAATCTCGATACTTATCGTATGTCATCCCTGTCAAGACATTAGCTTTGATTCATTGATCGGGCGGCGTCAGCCTCAAACAAACTTGTAGTAGTACGTGTTAAGTTCTCACCGCATGAACCACTTACTTGATAGACCGTCCGCCATTGCAGTGTGCGTTTTGGTCTGTCTGGTGCTACTCGCGACGGATGCTGTATGTAGCTGATCTCTTGTATGAATACTAGAGCTGGGTATCGTGTTGAAAACCGGGGGGATATGATATTGATACATTGCCCCCAAAACATCTGGATATATCCCGATTCTGGATATATCATATTATATCCATATGTATTTCCATATCATGGTCTCCTGGATATAATTGGATATATATATATGTTCGGGATATGATATGTTATTACAGATATCCGGATGGACTACGGGGTATATGTGGATATATCTGTGATATATCCGTGATATTTCCGATATATCAGGTGATGTATAATTTCTATGTTGTTTTGTACGCGCATATGTGCTAGCTATCAGGCTACACAGCAGTAGTGACTGATTGGCACGATGTATGATATCATATTATGCCTGGTACATAACAAGGTGCGCCATACTATTAATACTAAGTTTGAAACCTGGTAGCAACATAAGGCACCACGTTTGTGGGCATCACGTTATAAATATACGATTGTGCTTGCCATCCGACATGTGCAGCATGCAGCATGGGCTTCAACATTGATCACTCATAACATTCCCGAAAGAAGAATACAACCCTGATATTATTGTTCCATTTCCCGTCCGACAATGTGCACCACAATGGTGTCACATGCCACTAGCTACATGCCAAATGACGGAGAAGAAGCAAGGTTAAAATCAGCCCAAGAACACAACGTACGACGACTATCCACTGCTCATTGCACAATAAGCAAGTCTCCTCAAACCAACAAACTCATTCCCACCCCTAAATGTACCAAGCTAGAACCAACACCGCTCCCCCCCCACCCCGCCCACCCCCAGCACTCCCAAACAAGCATTGAAATAAATTCCACTGTCCACACAAATGGCCGGATTCAAGTTGCCGCGAGCGTACTTCAACGCACAGCAGGCTGTGCGGTGTTGCTGCTCAATACTGTTTCGCTCCGACTGTGGCTCTGCTTTCTGCAACCCCTCCCCCCAAAATCTACTGATGCTACCCCCCTTGTCCCTTACCAACGTAATACAGCTACTCGTAGGTATTTATTTTGACCAATGAGGCAGCAGTTTTTGAGTTATGTTGTATCCATTTGGTCAATAGCAATGTGCGAGTCCAGTAGCTGCTGTGGCGTCTTAACTGACCCATCCATGCTCTCGTGTCATCGTCATCGTCATACATTAATAATGCGGTACATCCAGTGACCTTTCGTCGAACAATATACTAGTCGAAATTAGTGTTTGTTTAATTTATAAAGTACTCGTACGGCATTCTACATTCTACGCGGTCCATCTATTGGTCGCATTCATCCGCAGTTCAGCAGATCCACTGACACCACAAATCAGAGCTCGAAGTGTGAAATATCCCGATATGTCGGCGATATATCACGTGATATATCGGATATATCCCATGATATCGACGGATATATACCATGATATATCGTATCTCGCATTTATACCCAATATTCCATAATACCGTCGGGATATGAGACAAAATATAATTAGGCACTTTATATCTAGATTGAGGGAAAAAATCTGGATATAAATATGGCCATATCATATCCATATTGGGTAGATATATCCTCGCATGGGATATGGATACCCAGCTCTACTGAATAGAATATTTAATTGGCCCTACTTTAGCTGCATCGCACTTAATTCATATGCATACTGAAGGCCCAAATACTCGAGTGACGAGTATGGGAGTAATGAAGCAGTAGTTATTTTACTCGAGTACAAGCAGTACCCGGTGAGTAAACACAGTCTAAATCTCGGAGTACTCCGAGTACTCGAAGGTATTGGATACCGAAATATACTTTGCGAGTACACAATGAACAAACAGTATTGCAACAAAAATGTGAGATTCCGACGATTTTGGGTTAAGGAGGAGCCCGACCATTCCGAAAACGTTTATGCCAAAAAAAGGTATACCTTATACCTCTATCGTACGCACGCGTCTGGAAAAAATGCATACCAGGTATATCTATGTATATATATACATATATATATACATATATATATTTTTTTCCCATCCATTTCATTATCTGTGCCTTCTGTCTTTCTCCCTCCCTAGTCGTAGACTCAGATCCGGGTCACAAAGTAGGCTCCGTCTCCCTCCTCCCCCACTACGGTTCTTGCCTTGATTTTTTATCGCGCAGAGGGTTCAGCCTTCCCAACGCTCGTCGATTTTCATCGAATTTTGCTAACTCACGCTCTCGCGCTTTCAGCTAGTCAAGATTTTTTACGAGAAAAAGTCCCTACGAGCATGCACACGGGGGGGCTCGAACTCGTGACCTTGACGCTAACAAGCTTCGTGGTTACCTGCTAGCCCACCGGGGCGACCGGGTATGCATTCCATTAGCCTTATTTGATTTACACACCCAGCTCGCATATGCCCCATTTATGGGGCCCCTTCGGTCATGATGAAACACGAGTCTTCCATCGTTGAAAAATATATTTTTTCGTTTTTTTTACAGCAGCAATACTATTTCTGGTATAATAACACCATATCAGTAGTTCTTACGGAAAACGGCATAGCTCTAGTTCTAATGCTCAGGCTTTCGCCCGTAGAGTATTTGCAAAGAGCCTAGACCATGGTCAACATTTGTGTCTCGGGAGGCATATCGATCAGACGCCTTGGTCGTCACGAACAATGTCCCTAAAGAGGCACCAATCCTTAAGGAGAAGTGCCTCTTTAGAGGTACTTTTCGTGACGACCAAAAGGCGTCTGATCGATATGCCTTTTGAGACACAAATGTTGACCATGGTCTAGGCTCTTTGCAAATACTCGATGGGCGAAAACCTGAGCATTAGAACTGGAGCTATGCCGTTTTCCGTAAGGAGTACTGATATGGTCAGGATATGGTGTGATTATACCAGAAATAGTATTATTGCTGCTGTAAAAAAAACGAAAAAAATGTATTTTTCAACGATGGAAGACTCGTGTTTCATCATGACCGAAGGGGCCCCTTAAGTTTTGTTGGATGCTCTTTCGTCTTCGAAAGTTACAGGGTATTCAGTAGTCGTCCCACATGCATACGTACCCATTTCATTTTGCCATACGTACGTAGCATTTAATAACATTCAGCTAAGGTTCCGCGATCTTTCACTGTAATCAGTATTCCGATACGTTCGTATACCTCGTCCTATATAATACCAGTATATACGAGCGTCCCTTATAAGAGTTCACCCCCCCCCTCCCCCCTATATATAGTAACTATTAATAGGGGGCTAAGGAGGAGCACAAATGTGAGATTCCCGTTGTCGCGGATACAAGCGGATACGTACCGGTATGCCTACTTTGGTTCTTTTTTTTCTCCATTCCATTATTTTTGATGCCATTTTTTTTGTTTTGTTTTTTTCGTTTTTTCCCCTGAATTTCGTTGTTGGGTCTGTGTGGATGACGTCACTGGTTTTGTAGAGAGACGCGGCAGAGATGGCGCGGACACCCCGGGTGCCTTCATTGTGTGCCTGATCGTGGAAGACCCCTTCAATGTGGAACGATTCCTAATCAGTGTCGATGTTTAAAATGCTGTGCCTAACACAGACGTTCAGGATAGATTCGGGCAATTGTCAACGACGTGATGGCTTTGGTTGGCTGTTCTTTTTCACTGTGTGCCCGCGGACTGTCATTCCGGCAGCACTTCAGACAGCAGCTGCGTGCTCCATCTTGTTCCCACGCCTACCATGTGTTTTTGTACAGACAGCACTTCAGACAGTAGTTATGCTGTAGTCGGCAAATTCATTGGTAAAGAGTGGGAGGGGGGGGGGGGCGATGCTGCTGTAGTAGTCGAATGGAGATTGCGGGCGTGTAGTTCAGTTTTGTACACGCATAACATGCTGTAGGGATTTTTAGGTGTACCTCTTCGGACTGGTGTACCCTTTCCCTGCTAAGTGTGCGTGTTCTTTAGGATTCTCTGATGGCTCTAGCACTTTTGTGACCACGGGCTGTGATCTTGCTAGATCAGACTATAGGGATTAGCAACTGAAACGAGTTTAATGTGAAGACAACAACAACAACAACATCTATTATCCTGCTTTCTGCCCCTCCCCCCGTCAAGTTACTGAGATCCGGGGTCACATAGTGGGTAGCCCCGAAGCTTTTTGGCTGGTATCACTGCATGCAGTAATTTGAGCTGCCTAATGTACCGTCCTCCGCCCCTCGTACGGTACTTACAGCAGTATCGCGGCTGTTTGTTTTGGCGAGGCAGGGTCAGCCTTTGTTTCACTCGTCGAATTGCGTCGATTGGTGCATACACGCATCTTGGCCCTGCTGTAATTCTACACTTAATATCACAATATTAAAAAAAAAAAAAAAACAACAGCTGTGAGCTCGAGGATTTCGTCGAAGCTCATATTTGCTAGCTGAGTGTAATACTTCGATCGCGCGTACTTACGGATTGTATATGTCCTCATGTAGGATGTACATCCCGTATGAGGGGGACACAATCTGAGGCTGTAGAATTCAGGAAGTGTGTGTCTATTTGTGGGGGGAGAAATAATTAAAATAATTTAAACTTAAAATTAAACTTTCTGAAATAAACATACTGGTACCGTGCATACTGCAGCAGTGTTCCGACGAGTTGACGTGGTAGAGTGGGTCTACTATAAGTAATATCACGATATGTACCATATTAATAACGCGTTGTCCTTCGGCTGTTTTGCTGTTATTATTATCTATTTTTCGAGGTATCTAGTTTACCTGTACGTAATATGGTTTACCCTGGTTGCATTCAGTAGGTTTTTGTTACTTTTTTTTTGTCCTAAGGCAATTTATCGTATCATTCATGTTCCAGTGCGACACAATAAAACAAATAATCCGCTAATACCGCTGTAACCAGGAGTTAATCCGATGCCCACCGGCAGCCACCTCAAAGGTCTTGGACTCCGCTATCATGAGCGTGCAGCGGCAGCCGCGAAACCCTTGTATCATCTTCGTATTCTCAATGCATCAATCTGGCCCTAACTTTTGTTATTTCCTCTTCTCTTTCCTTGACTCTCGTGTGTGGCACGAAAACGAAACGGAACTGAGCAGGAAGCGCCACGTATCCGTTGTATGGGTGGCGCCCAAGAAAATTGAGAGGGAGCGGGGGGGGACATAGGGAAACCGCGGCGGACGAAAGCAGGAATGAGACGGCAGACAGGGTAGGTACCAGACCGACTAGCTGGTAGAACATGTCTGTACTACGGGTAAAAACTTGCCTCGGCTGCCTGGAAGAGGCATTTGGTGTGGTCCGGTTGCCCGTCCTTTCCTATCGTTCTTAGTTCTTAGTCTTGCCCTGTTTGCGCTGTTTTTCTGTCCATTTCATTTCGTTTCATTTCATTTGATTTTTATTGTCTGTCGCATCTCCTCTGGGAGAAGCACGAAATCTTGGTTTTTATCCCAACTGCAAATTTGCAGCATAACATACCTGGTATGTCGTATTGGTGATGTACTCTCTTCAGGTTTACTGCGTCCATAGGCCCATCTGATGGCCGGCATACGTTAAGCATCAACAAACAGCCGATTTTCCTAATTGAGAATTGCCCTTCCGATGAGAATGAAAATCGATTTTAGTACTTTGTTATTGTTTAAGAGATGTATTTCGCTCACGATCAAAATTTGACCTAGAAAATATGTTCCTCGATGGTAGGTATCGATCCACGAAAAACAATTGAAATCGGCCTTGACAGGCTCGAAAAATCAAGGATTTAAGGGAATTTGCATTTATGAGCGAGGTCCCTCGCCCATAAATACAGCTTTTCTGGGATCCTCGATATCTTGAGACTGCCGATGCCGATTTTTTTTGTTTTGTTTTGTCATCGACGGGTGTAACAACTGACAATAGTTTACAGTGGAAAAAATGACTGTAAGGGAAGTACATCTCTTACAATTCAAAAACCATTTTTTTCGATTTTCATTCTCATCAGAAAGGCTATTCTCCATTTGGAAAATCGGCTGTTAACACGTCGGCAGCCACCGAATAACAAAAAACCATCCCAACCGACAGCGCCTGAATGCTAAGGAGTGAAGTTGCCTAATCCCATAGCGTCTTCGGGAAGCGTAGACTTTGAGGGCTTCCTTTATTTTCGGGGACATAGTCGGAGCTACCAGGGCGCACGCAAGGAATATTTGGGTGCAGCTCCACCTGGACCCCTGTCTACTCCTCCTGCATGTATTCAACCATATAAAACGTTGGATGTGGAACAACCAGTTCACACGAGCAATAAACATAATCCAGACAAGAATGCCAACCCCAAGTACGTGTCTGCAGTACCACTTTAGGACTGCTGTTGTTGTTCGAACTATCACATGTAGCTCAACCCCACGGCATATCCTCGCACCCATGTGCTACGCGTGCGCTAGGCACACTCCTCGGCTGCCTGTTTAACAATACTGCGCCGTACCAGGTATTTCACAGCAGCATACAGGTAGCACATATATGCATTTGTAGACGGGATACTGCTCTGTGGATACCATTCAGGAGATCGACGGAAGCCGCCGAGCTGTCATGAGTTATCTGAGTAGTGACGACGACCTCGGAATATACCCTAAACTATGCCTATGAAGGATCGTCCCAACCCAGAAAGATAAATCAGACGCTTCTGCCTGGGGTGGACCACGCGTGTATTCACCTATCGATTGACGTGTAGGCTCAAGGGTGTGTCACATGATCAGCCCTCACCGGGAGAGGTATGTCACATCATCAGGTATTAATAAAAAAGAAAAAAACTCGGCGCGTACTCACTATTGAAGTCTGTACTATGATCTGATATTATTTTATTGGAGCACACAGCGAACAGCAGAGAAATTGCCGACCTCCAAACTATGCATAGAGATGCCGAGAGTCTTCGCCTACGGCACGCCACGCGCACATTCAGATAGAGGCTCAACCGTGCATGCGTTCGTAGTCAATTAAGTTTGCGTCGCCGTGTCGAGGTGTTCGATCACGAGCTCTCTGTCGAACGGTCTCGATTTCACTTCGAGAACTGAGGGCCGAATAATTTCTCGGCTTCGCCACAAATGATCCCGAGTTCAATCTCCATCCCGAATTCGAAGAATTACATGTTGTATTCACACACTCTTTACTTTGCCCGGCTTGTAAGGGGAAACAACTGCCAGTGATTATTAGTAGTAACTCGACGGAGGTGTACGCACAGGTTGGCAAAATCAAACGGGATAGTAGTGTTACCACACTCCCCTTTTACATACTATCCTGTCCTAAACGTGCAGATCTGGCGGGACGCGCGGGCCCCCACGCTTCGGCGTGGGTGACGTGTGTCCCAGGACAAGGGAAGTAACTCGTATGTTGACCCGAATTAGTTTGATACTCACTGGCTTCATTTAGGGTCAGGTGATGTAAGGCAAACACGTGGCAGGACCTTGGTATATAACTTGTAACACCTCGTATTGTGTTTCAGGACGCTAAACCCTGAATCGCCTAGACAGCAGTGACCAGAATATGCAGGCCGCGCCTGATCGCCTGTGAACACCAATAATAATGTCGACAACAACACTTTTACAGCGGTGATCAGATTTATCAGGCCGGCCTGCCGTTAGAGGAGAGCAAAGTCTTCTACCAAAGAAGTCCGTATCTGAGATGCCAGATAGCACCCTTCTACTAGACACCACCCCAACGCAGGAGACAACACCTGGTGATATAAAAGCGAAACCAAGACACCACTATGTAATTGAATCACCGGGGCACGTTAGATATAGCCCGCTGTGCCGATACGCCTTCCAAACGGAATACAAAACTATCGCCTCCGGGGGGTCCCACCCAGACGTAGTGCTGGAACCCTAACACCGATATATCGCACATCCTGGCGAACTCATAGAGGCCTCCCACGTAGAGTACCAACCCTTACAGAGAGAGCTCACGGAGAACTCACAGAGAATGCATGGAGAACCCACAGAGAACTCCTAGATCTCGCATAGAGAACTCATAGAGAACCCATAGAGAACCCATATAGTACCGAACAGGTGAACAGCCCTTCCGCACAGGCGATCCATCACCGCGGACAGAACGCGATTTTGGGACCGGGAAATCCGGCTTCCCCGACACCAAAAGCTAGGGTGTATAGCCACGAGCAGGGCCACGATTGCTTCGTTCTTCGTCCGTCCGCAAACCACCCCTGCTGCACCTGTGCCTCAAGCTCCGGTAGCAGCGCTAAACGAGCCAGCCAGGACAAAGCGTGCCACGCCAGCCACAGGAGAAAATCCTATGCCAGCCACAGTGCCCGCAAGTATTATAGGTATTTCTACACGGTGCTACCACCCCTTGCTGTCACCCCCCCCTCGCAGAATACTGAAAGCACCAAGTTTGTGCCAATCAACGCGGCTTCCCCTCGCAGCTGCCTTCTAGGGTCAAGATGCGCCAATTGTCCAGGGTATGGTTATGATTATAGGGCTGGACACGATAAACAAACCCCAACACAACACTAGTACTGCTGTATAACATACATACATCTATACTTGCCCTTATCTGACATTTCCATCGCGGTTTTTGCCGATCACGCCAACCATAGGTTTTGATTTCAACACATGAGAAGACAAGACCATCGCGCGGTGAATAGTCGGAGAGTTATCTCTCCAAACGGCATGTTGTACCTCGGCCCGTGGTGTTAGGGCCTCCACTGGTGGAGCCGGTTGGGGGGTGTACTGAGGTCGCGTGTGTGTTGGGCTTTCAAGGAAAGCAGTGCAGCAAACAGATGAGACGAAACATTATTTGTTTTCGAGTTTTGATACCATACATGCTGCTGTGCGTCAGCTCAGGTATTTATGTTCTTATTTCTGGTGAGTAAGGTGCCTGCACGGGTTGAAAAACTTGTGAACCGGCACTGCCGAAAGAGGGCGTCGTGCCAAACCCATCCCTCATCGAGAGTTGACCCTCCTAAGTGAGGCACTGATATCGAGGGGAATGTTAATCACCACCCTCGTACGTGAGAAATGAGCCGCTGAATCTACGTAGAAAAATAAGGTCATTATATTGGTTTGTTGTGACTTATCAGGAACATCGGTTAGACGGGAGGCGGGGCTAGGTCATGTCTTGACAGCCGTTAACCCGTTCAGAACTGAAAATACATCCCACACTAATTCCAAGCAGTTTGTCCTTAAACACGGGGGGCCGGTTCTTAACGGGTTGCATGGGTTGAGGTGCTTCAGGCCTAAAGCTGACCCACCGATGGGAACCCTAACCGTAACTAACCCTAACTCGAACCCAATGCAACCGAAATTGCTTGGAGACCGTGCTTGGAAATACTCTGCGGCGTGGAGAGACTCCAGGTCGATTGTGCCGCACATGCTGTACACCACCTAAGAACAAACAAGCAAGCTAAAGCCCCATGCCACAGCGCCGTCCGTGAAGGCTCCAATACCTCTGTAGTGGGATATGATCTCGGGAGGTAAACGATAAAACTGCAACGAAACAAGTATCGCACAGACCCAAACCCAACGTGGTCAGGCCACCCTTCGTACGTATGAGATACATGTGTTGACTCGTCGCAGCAGGAACCTTGGGGACAGCATAATACCCACGAGACAAGACAGGATGAATCAATTCGCGACGCCATCAAAACCGAAGCGGGAAGAAAGAGGACCAATACCACGCAATATAAACAAGACCAAGAGCAAGACGTGGATTGGCAGACTTGGCGGGAACGAGACAAAATACAGACCTTCTTGTTTTAACCAGAATGAACTACAGTAGGTGCTCCGGCTACCACGTTCCCGGGCCCTATATAATTAAATGTTGGGCGGCGAGTGCCTCTGCAAGTGGTCGCCTGAAGCGGGAAGTTCTTTGATCCTCCCTACGAGCCAAGCCGGGACTACTTCCTCTCAATTCCAACCAAAGCCACGAACTTGTACACAAGTTGTTTTCACTGGCTCATTTCAGCACTTTTCGTGTCACATACATGGTACACGCTTTGACAGTAGATCCAACCGTGCCTCGTTTATTTGATCGTCAGACATGGTCAAGACTCTAGCTAAGGGTGGTGGCAAGGCCCTCAAGACCAGGAAGCCCGAGGAACAGCGGGTGAGAGTACAACCCAATCCGCACCGTAGGCCAATTATTTCGTATGAGTTCGTAAGGTCCGACATATAACTACCAGGCTTTGCCGGACTCGCGCCAATTTTACGCTTCTACTGTATTTCGTGTGTGGTAGGTGAACAGTGGTAGTTGTTGTTGTCTTGTATGTTATGTGTCTGTGGTCACAGCGCAAGCTCCCCAGCTACGCGTATATATAGCGTAATTCTTACATTCCTCCTCGCTATGGTATACACCTCAAATGCCCATCGCGCCGTCATACCAGTACGTGTTTTGGTTGAAGCTAACCGTCAGCCGTATTTCGAAGGTAATACAACAAATACACACGCACGGGTGTTTCCGAGAAGAAAAACAGGCATACGGTCACACTTAGTCTGTCTAAACCTCAACGTATTTCAACCCCCCCCCCCGCCCAAATCAAACTGTGGATTATCTGCGTCTTTTTACGGTAAACATAGGGAGCCTCACGTTGGATGTTCGATCGCTCTCTCTCCCGAGTATCATTGTGATCTCCCCTCTGCTGTTGTGGTCCAGCAACACAGCAGCCTCATTTACCGCCCGTTGACCATTTCGAAGAAGGCAACCGTTTTACAGAGGGCAAATCAAAGGATCACGGGCCTAGCCATCCACATACGTGCTGCCCAGGTGTTTTTGTGCTGATATTGCCGGCGTACACTATAAGGTTCACAACCTAACACCGGATGGGTTGCATACGTGGGGGGTTCGCTCTACGGCATGCACACTACCGATGAAAAAACGGGCACCCGAGGCTGGAAGATGTGTTCGGATAGGTTTAGGTCCCATCTCGATAGCGTACGGACGCTCTCCTCGCCGTTTTGTATCTCCAGCAATGCAGAAAACGCATCGTTCTACAGTATTTTTGTTTCCATTGTTTTTATCTTCGATTTACCCTCCGACGAATGGGTAAAAATAAAGCTTAAGCCCTCCACACTTCCACGTTCCGCCTCGTGTCGTGTGCCAATTCACTCCATTCCCCCTCCGGAGTATCAGCCCCTGCTGCTACTACTCCGGAGACTTGAGTATTTTGACCCGACCTAACCTGGCCAGGTGCGGTAGGGATAGCCACCCGAAAAGTCATCTCTCCGGGTAGTGTGGAACTTGCATAATCTCATCCACTAACAAAAACTCAAGCCAAGAAGCCCCTCTACCAGACTCGGACCAGTTACGGTCCATCCTACCCGTTCGGGCTTTGGTCTTCAGATTCCTCTGTTGGGTTTGAGCCGTTAACAAAACCTTCCTTCAAACCCCCGTGTTTCGCCGCGCGTCGCGCGTTTCTCCTTCGACAGCGTGCCGAGCGTACGGAAACAGACCCCGACAAGCCGGCGGCCGACCCCGAAGCCGCCCAGGCTGAGAAGAGAAGGATGCAACGGGTGAGATCGATTGGGTTCAATTGACGATGAACGTTCTGGCGTTAACCCCTTCCTTACCCCAACTCACACGACATGGACGTAGTTGACGGGGCGAAACTGGTCGTATATACTTGCTATCCAGCTGGCCCAACCACAAGGTCTCCTGAAGACATGTACGAACATGTGTACGCGTCACCTCTTTGCCCTTTGGTTTGATAAAGACGCAATCCTATCGTATTGAGCGGCCGCCACTAACACACCCGCAAAGCAACCCTGTCATCACCCACAAGTCGTAGCCTTCGCCTGTAAACCCTAAACATAACACCTCCGCCTAAACCCAACCCTCCCTTCACAGTCGGTGAGGATAAACAAGAACCTAGCTCCCCTACGCTCCACGTACATCATCGTACCGGCCAACAACAAAGAGTGGGCGCTTTGCGGAGCGGCCACGCTCGCTACGCTGGAGAGGAATTTCTTGTTAAGGAAGATGGCCTTGTCGGTTTTCACCGTGCTCCAGGGAAGAGGCTACGTGGTCTTCCGTGCCGACGCATCTATCAAGGAGAGGGCACAGGCGGCCTTGAAAGCTACGTGTTACAAGTACGGAGCGAGGGCAAGAGCATCTCCGGGGACCGGGAAATGTTCCCCGCCCCACCTAGTGCCTTGCCGAATCTCGTTTGCCCGGTGCTTGCGGAGGTGTTGCTGTTCATGGGGCACCATCTACCCCCCCCAAACGTCATCCGGACGACGGGTGTCAACCGCCAGCCGGACCACCGAGATTTCAAGAGGAGCGACATCGAGCGTCAACGTCATATCTCTTCGGGGTTGCCCATCTCGGCTCTCCAGTCCTTTCAAGACGGTGGGTCATTGGCCGTCATTCTCAACGAAAGCTTCGAGGGAGACACGGTCGACTTGGGACACAGCCACTACGCCCGCCTCGACCAGGGGGACATCATCGTGTTCAACGGGTTATTGCCGTACTTCGACAACTCCTACGAGAACACCCACACGCGCGTACACTGGTGCGGCAGAGAAGTGCACGAAGTCGGTGCGGACTCGTGACCTACAAAGACCTCCCGAACCCGTCCGTAATAGACTCGTTGAGGGAAACCCCCCAGCCCCGGGCCGCCAAAACATCCCGAACTGGCGGAAGCGGTGGAAAGCCCGGGAAAGGGAAACGTAGGACACGTGTTAAGGTAGAGGTACACGTATGATTTTCTGAGATTCCTGACTTGAGGAGCTCAGCACCTCTCACCCAAAAGCTGGTCTCGAGGAAAAAGGAACACGCAACCCGATGAAACAAGCTCATGGGATAGGCTAATTATACTGACATTTATATTCCAAAAAACGAATGCCGTTTCGGCGATGTTTGGGTTAAGGAGCCCCATAATTCAGAAACCTCTATCGTAGCACCCGTCGTAGCGGCAGGCGTACCGGCGGCGGCAAGGGGAGCAGGCGATCTGGCGTACGTGGCAGTGGACGGCAGCGGCGAGGGGTTACGCGCAGAAACACCGTCACCAGCCGCGGGACTCAATGCCGTATAATGGTCGGGGTAAACAAAAAAACAGGTTGTCGCCACAGAGGCTCGCGCACCACGTTCGGAACCCCAACCGAAGTCAACAGGAGGGCCAGCTAATGCCCTAAATACAGCTCCTTAGTGACGGTTGCGGTAACGGTGCATGCTGAGGTTGTGGTGGCGGTGGCGCTAGAAGGGTTTCCTACGTGCAAAAAAAGGCTCGGTGTCCACAGCAACAGTAGTAGTATATGCCTGCCATAGGTGTTTGGGATGGAGAGGTAGAGCAGGCGCGATATACCCACACCCGACGGATTGTTTTATTTTACTTGTCCCAATATCGGAACCAGGTGCTAAGGCCGTCTTTTTATGAGGGATACAATACAGGCTAGCCTCTTTCTTGACCTCGCAGATATATTCCGCCGAAAACAGAGCGACGGTTGTTCGTGCTCGTTCTTTCACGGCCAACCCAACTCCCAAGCGATACGAACGTTGAGGAATTTGAGAAAGACTTGGGACTGGGGTACTTAATGGTGACTGCGAACCACACCCTTAGCACGACGGTAGCGACGAGGCAACGGGGCGGGCTAAGACTGGTACTTTTACGAGTGATTTAGGAAAAGAGCGTCCACGAGGGGTGGTTCGATATAAAATATTGCGTTTTCGTTCGCCAAATATGGTAGCAAGGTCACCCTAGTAAGTGTAAGATTCTGCGAGTGAGTGTACGCTCGTTTTCGAGGACAAAAATGCGTCACGGTTTGTGGTTTGTCGAAGCCCGAAGCGTGTAAGCTGTGTAACGTTTGCGAGCTGTTCAGTGCGCGGGTTTCGATACTATGTGCAAGCTACGTCTTCACTGGAACCGAAGGGGGCGAGGCCATTGGCACACATGCACCAATTTTGCAGTTCGTGGACCGGAAGCTCGTCGACGTGCGGCGACACGTTTTGAAACGGCTTGAGAACTTGGCCGTCCTAACCCAGGTGGGAACGAAACAGTCAAAGTGGTCTACTGTAGCTTGGATACGTACTATTACAGGGGACCGTAGTAAATAGGACCTGTGGCGCACACAAACACCTACATATTTACCCAGTTTTACACCAAATATTTGGTCCTATTAACTACGTTCCTCCGTAATAATAGTGTGTTTGATTACCCCTTTTCGATCAAAGGTTGACTATGCACTATGCCATCACCCGGAATAGCGAAGCACGAATCCTAACCCTAACCCGGCATTAACTTTTGCCGCCCCCATTGTTGCCTAAGGGCCCGTTTTAACGAAGAAGAAAAAAAATGAATTTGGAATTTTTTTTATTCAAATCCGCTTTTCATTGGTCAACACACGCACCAGCACCAAAGATTAGGATCTTGGGGCATAAAAATTGGTGCTGGTGCGTGTGTTGACCAATGATAAGCGAATTTTTATTTTTATTTTTCAAAATTGAATTTATTTTATACTCGTTAATACGGGCCCTAAGGTCTTGTATTATTACGAGCGAATGCGAGTTTCTAATTTTGACCGAGCCTCTCGTGATAGGGACCCCTCGCAAGATGGCCATGGCCGTTTTCTTACTTGATTAAAGTATCGATTTTTTGTGTGCACTTTTCATCAAATTCTCAGAATTTTATTTGTTTGTCAAATTCTCAGAATTTTATTAGTCTACTACGATGTATGTACGAGTACTCTTAACATTTCTCAGAATTTCATCTGTCTACTACGTGATGCTCAGATACACAGAATAGTCGGGATTTTGTTATAAAAATAAGAATTTTGACTCATGCGGGGAATCGAACCCGGGACTCGTGTGGTACAACACTCATAGTCCCACCCGTTACTCTACTCGCCTTAGACATACTCGACTGCAGTTTTCTGTATCTATAGTCGACGTACAAAAATTTGAAACTCGAATTCAATTCAGACCCCCAATACAAAAACCATGTCATTTCAGACCCACCATACACAAATCAAGTCATTTCAGACCTCCATACAAAATTCAAGTCATTTCAGACCCCCCATACAAAACTCAAGTCATTTCCGACCCCGCAGACAAAAATCAAGTCATTTCAGACCCCCCATACAAAACTCAAGTCATTTCAGACCCTCAATACCAAAATCAAGTCATTTCAGACCCTGCATACAAAAATGAAGTCATTTCAGACCCCGCATATGAAGTCATTTCAGACCCCCCATACAAAAATCAAGTCATTTCAGACCCCCATACAAAATTTAAGTCATTTCAGACCCCCCATACAAAAACCAAGTCATTTCAACCCCCTAGCCCAAACCCTAACCCTAACCCTAACCCTAACCCTCGCGAAGACCGCAAACTCAACAGGGTAGTCGCTCGGCCGAGTGAATCTGACCGGCTGAAAACTAAAGAACCTAAACATGACCACCCTACCGTAGCACCAGTCAACAATAGTATCGCTAAAAGAAAGAACGTCATCCAGAAAGCATTTGCAGCCAACAGTCTTGCCGCTGTCTTAGCTGGCCTACTCGGTTTGAACCCCAAAATGGAGACTTGAGCACCTTTTCACGCAAAGTACAGTACATACATTCACATTCTAATCATTTTGGAGGAAACAGTGCTATGCCCCATATCGACTGACTCACCCCTCGCCTTTGTGTATCACCCCGCTCCAATGAAAGCCTCAGCTGCTCTCTAGACTGGTTTTGCCTGCATGTCTTTAGTTTGATATAGAGAGTGCCGTGGTCGTGCTTATATCGGTGATGTACTGTAGCCATCGCACTAGGCTACCGCGTGAAAAATGAAACAATATAGATATTTGTCGTTTGTGTGTGTGTGCTGCTGGCTCGCCACTTCGAACACACGAAACTTCTTCGTAGGTTGTTCTAGCTCCCCACACGCTCTGTCTGGCAAAACCGATACTCGCACAGGTCATCAAGAGCGTCTCTCATTTTTCGTGTTGTAGGTTTGCGTGCGGAGATGTTAAATTGTAGCTACCCGCTTATGAGGTGCAGACGTTCAATTCAAAATACTTGATTTATTTATGTTTAGGTGACTCAAATTTCGACCGCTGGAGCGACCTACCTCTACGTCGAGATGTACGGTAGAACTCTATTGAGAAAGTGTGCGGACAATCACTCTGAAGGAAATCACAAGCTTCTGTTGTAAAACTCTCTTGGGGTAGATAAAATACCCTCTCCCTGGTAGGCACGAACCAGTGAAGCCGGAAACGCAGCGTGTCAGCATAGCGGCACCGGTTTGTCTACCGGTAAAAAAACGACCAATACCAGGTGCAGAATTTCGAGTCGGGGGTGGTGCATGGACAAGATCCTTCGCGTTCTGGGGCGATTCCATGTGTAAACAGTTTGATGCCGCCCACGGTGCTACGGTTTACTTCGGGCAGTCAACAGTTGGTTTTGTGGCATAGTTTCTCTTGATCAGAACAGCCGAAGGATAGTGGTGTTTCTGTGTTTATCACCCAAAATGCGGTAGATACCGTATATACCATACACAATCTTCAATACTAAACATAGCCCAAGGTTGGTGGTGCTTGTCACCGCGTACCAGGCGCTTCCGGTATCGGTGTACACAACATATCATCGTGCACTTACAGTAACACGAATCTCGGTCCATAAAGTAGGGTTTTCATTCTTCACGTGTATCTCGTGTGACGTCGGTGAAGTATGAATACAGTGCTGATTGTCGATCAGCAACGTTCATACTTCGTACATAATGGTACACTGTTAGTGTATGTCCCGTTCTCTTGATTCGACGACTACCACAAAAACAACAACAAAGCCACACATTAGTTGAGTATCGATCGAACAAGCAATGCCATTGAACAAGTTGGCGTGCAGTTCAAATAATCCCTTGCTATCCGTGTATGTTCGAATATAAAACCTGCTATCGATAATTGTTAGCTTAGAATGGCCTCCATTCTTAATCTCGCCTCGTCACGACGGAGTAAGTCTAACGTCCATCTCTAGTTTGTGTTCAGCAGGAATTTACTACGTTTATTGCGCTGTTCACACTACCCTGGGGGCAGGATCCACCGAAAAAACATTTCAGAGCCCTGTTCTTCCCCATGATGGACGCTCTACGCCCCAACTGTGGTACTGATATTTTTCCCTGCGCTGATCACCTGAGGTACGCCGTCTTCCAATTCAGACTAGGACGCTGCATTGGGGTCAAGTGAAGTAGCACAGTCCGACGCAGATTGTACGCCTTTTTGCAGCTTGCGCTTGAGGAATTCAGACACCACCTTCGAAGATGTACCGCAACTACCAGCCAGGCCTAACAATGATCACGCTCAGCGCCTTACACGGTCATTTTGCTCTCGACGACAAGACATACTGAGACGGCTAATTTCCTCATATGATACAAGTAACCTAGGGGTGGTTACATTTAATGTTTTTGCTTTGATCATAACATGTCGCCCGGCAAGTACGAATGCTTGGCAGCCTAGGAAATAACGCGCAAAACATGGGATCCATTCTGCCGCCTGGATACACATTGAACATTCGAAAAACGCATACACCTGGTTTGCATGGGCGTCTACCGCGATACCTGATATTCACCAGCGACCTACTGTGAGTGTAACAGGGGTTGGTACCTCCCTTCTCTCAAGCACTCTGCTGTAGTTCTTCATATTAGCACCATAGGTTGAACTGACTGCACTTGAACCACCAGAATTCCCCTCTACCATGAGTCTCCATGGTGTTACTGTTCGTCCCACCCGTGATTTTGAATATTTTTTTGTTCTCATCGCCGCTATGATTGTTCCCCATTTCTTAGCGCTTGAAATA
Organism: Saccharina japonica; assembly: GCA_008828725.1. Classification (NCBI taxonomy): domain Eukaryota; class Phaeophyceae; order Laminariales; family Laminariaceae; genus Saccharina; species Saccharina japonica. Next base: position 1,306,635 of record MEHQ01002346.1, read on the forward strand.
CTTCAATGAACTCACATATCACACAGAAACAACGGTTACAATATTTGTCGAGCTTACAACTTCCCAAGGGGATCCCCACATCCTCAGCTATTCCGTTCCTCAGAAACGCCCCCCATTGATGCAGGAACCCGACTGAGTATATACAACAATGTGTGGAGCTTCGGGATGTGAGCTGATCCATGTGTAGTGGATATCAAGTAAAACTCACAGAGGACAGGGCGCACTCGCCGGCCTGTTATTGGTCATGGAAGGACAGCCACGACCCGGTGTTAGGTCAGAAGTCGGCAGATTCACTTTTTCGGTCGCCAGCGACGACTGTCATTAGAATAGTGGGCTTGAGGAAAAAATGTATCAGCACGATAATGGGGCAGATCTTCAGCTTCATTGCTTGAACGGGCGCGTCTACCACCCTGCGCCTGCCTCCATTGCGTACCTATAACCCCTGTTGCGCCAATCTTGGAATATACACTGTATTTCAAACAAGTGTTGTCTGGCACTGAGGAAATCACCCATCTCCAATCAAGGTTTTCTATAGAATTTATAGCCAAACTTTGTTTGGGTGAATGAAGTTGCTTATATACCTCATAAACCAGTTAAACGTGGGGGCTGATTCGATGCGGGTTATCCTTGCCTGTACAAAGGTAAACGAAAACAGACAGAGATCAAAATCGACGCCAACTTTATAAGTGGGCGGAACGAGAGGGGCCCACGGTATTAAGTATCCGACATATTTACCTGGACACACTCGGAGGGGGGGCAGCGTCAGCTGTCAACGTAGTAAAACAAACTTTGCAATATAGGGTGGCACAATCAAATACGAACCCCGCTTCATATTCTTGTACTCTTCAGGGCAATAGAGGCACGTCCCATACGTCCGTCCATAGGGGCTTGTTCACACGCGCCGGGCGAAAGCGTGAGCTCGCACGTTCGCGGGTCAACAAAGGGCATGTACGTATGGGCCCCTGATACTTTGTTACCTCCACAAGCGGATACCCTTCATGCCATCTGACTCCTGGTCCATCATTTAACTGAGCTCAAGGCGCGAGAGCCGGGTGCAACCAACCTGCTGGACTGCCAATGTTTTTGTGGCTCTGATGTCGAAGTCCCTGTTTCCGCACTAGATGTACTGATGGTTATATGTTGTACTTGAACACAACGCTTAAAGCTGATATGTGTGTGTGTTCCCTATTTCTACCGTGAGGCCAACACCCATTTCACGAAGCCTATGCCTTGGTTAGCGTCAGTGCAACGATCGGTTGAGATGCGGTACACCATCTATTGGATTTGAAACCGTTTGTTTCGCGGCTATGTACGTGTAGTGTCGCGGGGGGGGGATGAAACGGCCGGAGCAGACAGACGGACGATTTGAAATCTAGGGAACTTACCTCGAAACCCGTGTTTTAGCCTTTGCTGTACATAACACTCGGAACTCACCGAATACAGTTGACTAAATTGTAGACACGTGGAATTTTCAGGTGCATGGTTACAAATGGTGATATGCTAGCGACTGAACTGCACCTGAGCAGTACTTCTTGCAGCTGTTCTATGCATTGCTTCTGCAACGTGTCGGCTCGTTTGGTCATTTAGCCATCTGCAATCACCACGCCGTCGGTAGTCCATCGCCATCCGAACCAGTATGTGGTGATATAAGAAACCTAAGCCCAAACGACACAAACGATATGTGTTCTTGTCTTTTATTGGACTACATGCTTCGTACATCATCCAGATGCGCTATGCGATGTATTGCTTTGGTCATAATTGTCGAACATAACCCAGCAACACAAAATAAACAGTCATTACATCCTTCGTCCGCCCCGCCTTCAGAAGGGAACTGATATCTGTTGTTCAGCCAGTCTGCCAAGAGATGGGCTCAACGTCTCGCCTGCCAAAGGTGCCCCACATGACCATGTAGTAATAGCGAACCTTTCTGGGTCGCTACGGAATAGTAGAATAGGGACAGAGACCGTCGTTGAGAGTGTGGTGCCGCCGGTACTTTGTTCACCCGTCGGTACTTTCATAAGCTTCCGTTTAGTTTGCGGCGGTACCCTTCCCTTCCGAATATTCAACTGTGAGCACCTTCATTCATAAGAGAACATCTACTGCAGTAACAGTATCCTCGTCCAAACACCGGGTAGAGTGACGAAGGAGGCGAGGGCTTGCTTTTTCAAGGTTTGCTGGAGTGAACTAAAGTGTTTTGTTGGCTGACATCCGTGCCGCTTGTGTCAAACGATAAGCGCCTTTTCACATGGGTAATGTACGAGGTTATTTTGTCGTAGTGTGACGCGGTGTTTGTTGTGACGCCCTATCCTAACGAAACACTCACCGTATGGGACTACGGGCGACATAAACGTGCATCGGTACTCTTGCTCAACATGTTGCAGGGAAACAATGCGCAGGCCCGCTGTAGCGCGGAGCAGCCATATCCACGAAATGGTGTGAACGCCACCGGCAATACGGTGCGCGGTGTTCGAATGTTTCAGTCACGCGTAGATTCGCGAATATATTATATCTGGCCACGAACTCATTTTTTTGTTTTTAATGTTTCTTTGTCACGGAGTACTATCGCCATTTTGCCAGCTTGCCCTTATATTGATAATATGTATTATATCTGGCACCTGGTATATAATAAGGTCGGCTATGTTCCCCTCTGTTGTCTCTCGCGGAGAAACCAACTGCTACCGTAGGCGGTGCTATATCGATTCAGGGTGAACCATCGCGAATCTTGGGCTAAGTTACGGTATGCATTACCAGCTTCTAATCCCGTAAGCACCTGCGCTTACAACATCAGTTGAGCGAGGATAGGGGTGGGACGTGCACTACAAGCGCACTCCTCAGGCAGGAATGCGTTTAGATATTTCTGCGATGGAAGTAGCGATCACAGGATTTGGGACAGTTTTTGTACGGGGTTCGACCGGCATTAAGAAAGTAGTATTGCACTACGCGTAGCATACGAGCCTTCTGTAGTTTACCACCTTACTGCAGGAAGCCACCACCGGTGACAAAAATAGGCTTAATGCAACAAAAGGTCTCATCACTGGAATCGGTTAGATGACGCCCTATTTTGAGGATTTTTGGCGTTAAAACAATACCAACATATTAGTATCTGGACTCTAAACAAACGCTACCCAAACGTGCCCGACGGTACCGTACGTGGGGAACTTCATTGAAGAGCTGCCGAGCCCTTCGAAACAGGCGGCCTATCATCGTGGGTGTAACGACTCTTTGGCACCAATACTGCGTGCTGCCTTGACACTGCATCCTGAAGCGCTTCAAGCCAATAGTGGAGCCACGGTTGCATAAGGTTTCACTCGGTCTTTATTGAAATATGGACGTTGGGATCCATATCTATGTTGACGTGCAGTCACTTCGTACAAGTATACTAAGCATCGTAGTTAGTTCTAGATGCGGATAAATATCATATGCGGAGAAGTAGGAGTTTGTTCTTTCACGCATTATAATCAACTTACTGGCATAAGTTGATCATAGTACAGGGTCTTTCCAAGCATTATAATCAACTTACTCGTACAAGTTGATCGTAGTACAGGGTAACCAGTCTACCATAAGAGAGTTACAGAGAACGTTACAATGACGTATCATGGAACGTTGTAAGGAACAGGATTGGCTGTCGTAAGATACATCTGCCCGTAGCTTGGGCCTTGTTCCGTGATCCGTGATGAGGTGGAGGCACTCCCCACCTCGATCACTCTGCTTCTTTTCCTCCTTTTGACAAATAAGCGCATTTTCAAACCATTTATTTTCTTCGTCACAAGTGCTCTTCACAGACACTTCGGTGCCACCTCTGCCATCTCTCTCCAGAGAGACAGAGCCTCGACACGCATCATTATTTCAGTCTTCACAACAGTACCTACGGCATATCCCCGAGTTTCGAACAGGAGATACTGTACTCTAGTGTGGGCGAACACACCACTCATAATACACGCGCTTCAACAACGTGCGCACATATTTCGGGTTGTAGCGATACGTATTCACTAATGGCATTTGCACATGCACAGCCGTTGCTGTGACGCCGTTCGTAGCACCTACCTTGGCACCAAAACTGCCTGGAAATATATAACGTCCGTGTAGTCCCAGCTTGGTGCATCACGCCCCATCTGGTCCCTAGTTGAGTAACCCAAGTGTGCCAAACCTCCCCCAACCGACCTATGAGACCTATAACACCTATAAGACCTATGAGACCTTTGAGACTGCTATCCGCCCCCACAACCTGAAACCACCCTCGGTGATACGTCGAGAAACATCGAACTAAAGCATGCGTTCTATCACCAGCATTCAGAAACCACCCCCGGTGATACGTGAAGAAAAAGCGAACAAAAGCATGCCGTTTAGCACCAGCATTCAGAAACCACCCCCGGTGATACGCCAAGAAAAACCGAGCAAAAGCATGCCCTTTATCACCAGCATTCAGAACCCCTCCCCGGTGATACGTAAAGAGAAACCGAACAAAGGCATGCCGTGTATCACTAGTATTCAGAAATCAGCCCGGGCAATACGGAAAGAAAAATCGAACAAAAGCATGCATGTTATCCCCGTCATTCGTTAGATATCAATCCCAACCGCAGGATGGATAACACGTGCACACTCCTAACCGCTTTTCGCCCGGAGTGGCTTCTTAGACTGAATACTGTAACCACCCAAATGAGTTCACGTCTTTTAGTTTTGGACGAGATTGGGTCACCACGCGATTTTGTTCCTTCGGGGTTAGCCACCAGTGGTATTCACGGTAACGATTATTGTCCATCACCGGATTTCACGGGGTGTGACTCCGCAGCCGCGATATTTAACGTGTTTTTTTGTGTTCGTGTATCAGGTATCATCAAAATGTTTGTGTTACCTTTCCATGCACGTACACGGTACTCATGGATATGTACGTCAATAGTTTACTGCAGTAGTTTGCCATCCAATAACGTGCAGCACGACCTCCAACGTCGATCATGTATCAATATCGTCAGTAACAAGTAGATCAAAGGCAACCAAACAACGAAACCTATGCATATAGCCTAACCCCGTCCTGTGCCTACGTTTGATCCATGTGAAGTCGCATGCAACCCATGGCCTTGTCGTCGCCTGTGCATGTATGCACATTATCGCACGTGTTGGAACTAAACAAAAATAACCACTCTTGAGCAACACCTAACAATTAGTTGCAGAAAAAATGTCCACAGCAACCTAGACTAGTTCGGGAGAAACCCCGGCATAGGTTCCACAAATCACAGCGCCCGTTCTCCTGCAATTAATCTCACCGTCGGGCAAACAGTATATACCTGGTACCTCCAGGTGCGACGAAATATATATAACTAAAGAAACGCAATTCGCCAAACAAGCGTATACAACCCTAAGCAAGTGCAAAAACAAAAGTACAAGCATACAACACCCAGAAACATGTAATACTAAAAAACAAACATACAAGCATTCAAGGTTGTGTTCTGCAGGGTAGGTAGATAACCGCACCCGGGGTATTCCCCGAGGAATGACCCCTACCAGACCTGCCGTGAGTTGTGCACGATATTCATACTCATACCCGATACTTTCGTAAGTTCTAAATGCCCGAGGCACAATACCCGGGGTACGGGTATGCCCTTTGAAACATATCCAGGTGCAGGTACGGTACGGGTACACAATTATCATACGTACCTACCCGCAACTTCTGTGAGTCCTGTAAGACCTCCATACCCGTCAGTAACTCACAGTACAAGGTTGTGTTCTGTAGGTGGGTAGGTGGGTATTTTCCCGGGTACCTACAGTAGTACACAGACATACTGTAGAGACATAGAAACATAGAAACATCAAAATACAAAGAATACGAAACACAAAATACAAACATATACGATAAATAATAGCAAGCGTGTAGAATACAACATACAAAGTTCAAACACCCAAAGGTAAAACTATACCAGGTATAAAAGTACAAAAACCAAAAATGAACACGATAGCTCAATGAAAAGAAAAGAAAACCCAAACCGAGGAGTCAAAACACAGAAAACGAAAGGTCACCGAAGACCCGGGACGAGCATATGACGTCGCGCGTCGTTCGTACCTCCACGTTGGCTGTACTGTCCTCACCCTATGATACGTGTTTGAACTAAACAAAGTATACGTGGGGATCCAGTGCACAAGAGACACGCGGGAGTAACACCGGCGGGAATCCGTCATCATTGTACTTTACACGGTATTCGGAAAGTCGATATCCCCGGTGGGATCTACGGCCCAGAAAATAAAACGAACAATCAAGATAAACGAACGTTTCCATGTGAACCGTGTCGATGGCAAACAAAAACACGGGGTATTCCTCGGGACGTCTTGGGGTGGGACCCTGGGAACAATGTACACGGGAACGGGTATGTTTCCCACACATCGTGACTTCCTGGGCGAATTCCCCCGCAGCTAGGCTCCCAATAACGTCGCTGAAAAGCACAACACCACTCCATCGTCCAGGCTTGAGGTGGCTGTCAAACCTAACATTAACGCCCCCCCCCCCCCTCCCCTTTCCCCCCTATAGGTTGGGTTGGCGTCGGTTGGCAACGACGCTGTAAAACACGCCACTCGTTGCGTGAGCTAGACAACCAGGGTGCCGTTTTTGTTTTTTTTTGGCGGTCACCAAAGCTGGCGGTCGAGTAGATCCTTTGTGCGGAGTGGAGAACCTTTGCTCCGCACAAGGGGAATGGTCGTATCACGTAGTGTTAATGTGGTACGGCGTCCGCGAGGCAGTTACATAGTAAAACCCATTGCTGTCTCCGGAAGTGGCCACACCAGAAAATAAATTAACTCATTGAAGCTGTCGTCCATATGCAAGTCCGCCGCAGAGGCGGTTCTTAGCAGGATGCAGCTCACCCTCCATGTGACTCGCCCAATACCTCACGGCGCTTCGCGCTTGGTGCAAGCAATGTCTGCCTGGTTGGTGAAAACCCAACGCGCTCCGTCCCGGCATTGTAGGGATGCGAGGGTCTATGGTCATATGACTACGGCCGTGCACAACATGAGTACACCCCCCCCTCCCCCTCCCCCTCCCCTTCCGAAGCAATTAAACCCTAAGCTTTGTATGTTCAACAGCGGGAAGACCATACCTTCTTCAAGGCGCGGAGCGTTCGGGGTTGCTTCGATTGATTAGCATGCAGCCCCTTATATCTCAGAGTCTTTGTACTCGAGAGCGGCACCCTCCTCCCTGCATACTCCTCCCTCGTATGCTGAACGAAAATCTCTCAAGGACACCGAGTGTTTGCGGCGGACAGGTGCGTCACCCACCCTGATCGCAGTCCTCATTGCACGCATTTGTTTTGCTAAGAACACCATTTGAATCAGCACTGTGACGACCATGAATATGTTCGCGGCGATAAGAACGCCGGAATAGGTCAAGAGATACCCTGCACTGGCAGTATCTTGGCCGACATCGATATTTGTAAGAAAGGCCACGTACATACTGGCCACGACAATGCCGTTTCCCCAGCGGTACAGGCCCGTGTCGATGCCCTTTTGGAAGGGAGACAAGACCTCCGACATAAACACGTACACCACCGCAAACAAAAGAGCGATGGATAGCTGTGCCGCGCTGTTGGGAAGGATAAACGCCGCAATAACAGTTAAACCAATCCGACGACCGCACTCTATAACCTCGTAGTAGTATCGAGAAGGCTTATATGCGGCCCATATACCGGTAAACGGCTTCAGGTGCAACATCGTTCCGCGGTCGGTCTTGACGAGGTCACGCCGGTGCATAAACAGCAACCCCGCGAACGCAGCAGTTATTCCAACAGGATACACAGCCACCATGATGAACGCATATACCCTGTACCAGCTGTGACGAGATGTCGAGCAGGAAATACTGTAGTCCGCCCGAATGTATGTCGTTCCATCGTCTAGCTCGTCGCAGCCGAACGTTTGGAATGTCCTGTACGATACCGGGGAGTAGACTATGAAGGCGATCAAAAGCACCACAGCCTGATGTTTGTGCCGCACCTCGCGCATTGCAGACTCAGAACATCTGTTCATTTTTTGTCTGGCGAACAAACTCCCCGCAATGATGACGAGCGCTATAATCGGCGCGATCGTGGCAAAGACCAGATGGTCGTAAAAATCAATCCTGACTAAGCAAGAGTACGAGAAAACAAACTCCAAGTCGAGGTTGATCGGGTTTAGCTTGGAGACAAATGTCTTGTAAAGCTCTGGGTAGACGTCACCTGCAATGGCGTCAAACTGGCAGAAGGGTATCGGAAACAACGGGGAGAATGTGCGGATGAGGTGTACCAATTATTTGTAGACACTTGCTACGATAGAGGTGTACCATTTCTTTTGAGGGTGACCACTTCAGGAGATCTATACCTGCAGTAGTCTGAACGCTGCTCTTGTAGGAAAATAGAAGGTGTCGTGTACTTGATGAGCACACAATAATGAAATTCAGACGATTTTGGGTCAAGGAACATTTCAGACAAAATAAGGTATACCGTATACCTCTATCGTAGCACGCGTCTGTACAGGTAGGTTGGTCAGCCCCCTGCACCAAACGTTTCCTACACAGCACACTAGCAACCTGGCTGAGCGTTCCCATTTGCTACAAATGACGAACTCCGGACACAACCTGTAACACAATAGTATGTATCGTGTTGAACTACTCGCCTCTCGATTCAAGGGTTTCACGTGAAACGTGATAGCAATATCCGGTGTTTCTTGGCACGGCACGTAGCATCTGGATATTGCATCTGGATCGTCTATTGTTGGGTACATTTCGTGCACTGAATTGCGTTGAGCTCCGTAGGATGTCCCGCTTAATACATAACTGGTACCAGATACTCGAGTTTTGCTGCATGACGTCGTCACAAGAAGAGTGTTGGGCTAAGTATGGAAGCACGGGCGCCATTACAATCGTACGGTACCTGCTCTGATGTATCGAGTCTATCATATTGTCATCGATACCACGATTCTCTTCCTGGACGTCCTTTGCCGTACAGTACTCAGCACATGCATCAATCTAGCCTCTAAACCGCAATGCCCTCTTATATATTTCTGGCAGTATAGAAACGCCCACTTGTGTCCTCCCTAAAACAGTAGCAAGTATCTATATATGCTACCATGGGATAGGACAAGACACAAAAGTACCCTTGAGCTAACGTACTTACACTACGTAGCTATTTTGTGTGCAAGCCAACACTCGTATACCTGGGAAATGATCTGCCAGACGGTCACGGTTATTTTTATAGCCCTAACTGGAAGCATGTTGACCATGGACGATCCGCAAAACCTAATTTTGTTTTTCCACAGGCTTTGATCCATCTCCATTCCCACTTCGGCCCTGTCGCGCTCCACCTTTCCTAAATACGAAAGCATTGCACCGGCAAAAAGAAACACAGCCAGACCCACGGCCACCGCAAGTCCCACGGCCGATCTTGTGGTATCCCCGGAGCACTCACGGCAGCTGTAGGCTATCCCTGGCGCAAATGCTTCGACACAAACGGCACAGTCTGAAGCGCCGAGTGGGGAGAGGGAGAAGGTAATGAGGGACCTTGCGATGAAGTTGTGAATCAAATGCACGAGAGGATGCAACGATGGTGCATCGCAATTGAACAACCTACAAAATCGATGCATGTATGCCGTTCAAGCTCCACGCACAAGGAGTGCAAGCTGAATAGAGCGACAAACCTGCATAAAAAAACACCCCGAAACCTCCACGTCACAATCAGCTCCACGACGTTCGATAGGCTCAAACTAACATGTGATAGTTCTGAAGCGACCGAAATGCAGGTGCTTTCTCACATGGCCCAGTATAGCCAGATGTGCAGTATCTGTCGATATCGTTGCCGCCGTGGCAGGCCCCCTTTTGGTAGCACCTCAAAATGTCGTGGCTGCCGTTCGAGGTACGGAAGTAGCCCTTTTGGAGCGTGAGATTTGCGATGATTGTTCCAGCAAACGGGGCGATAGCGCCGACGGGTGGCACCGCGCAGACAGGTTTCCCGTCTATTCGTACCTCTTGGCGGATGCTTACGGCATTGCTAACGGTCAAACATCGAGAACAGACGTCTTCGAAGCACGAGCTGCAGAAATGGCCCTGGTGGGAATAAAGCGACAGGGGTACAAAATACGTACGAATCAAAGTTAGATGGACAACACAAGAGCTGAACGCTAAAGCTGTGAGAAAACGCACGAATCGTCACGTTCCAAACAACTCCACACCGTATAGAAATACAAAATATGCGAACAGCCCGAACAAGATTCAAAACAGGTTTGCGGTCTTCAACGCATTTAAGGAGGCGCTTAGTAGGTGCTACCAACTGCGCATTGCAATGCATTCGGTTTGGCCTGCAGAAACACGTTCACATATTTCACCTTGTATTAAATCACTGGCACCGTTAAGAGCCTGCCCGCACGTACGAAAAATATACTACATATTGTATTGCGTCGTGCGTCTCAACTTCATGACGTGCGCAAAGGACATGAGTACTCGACGCACACCAGCCTTTAGTGGGGAGGGAATTGGCCGGATAAAACACGCACTTTATATATCCCCGTGAGCTCGCGTCATACCACCTCCTTGTAGAGTTTGCGGCATCGAGTCTTGGTCCAGACCTTCGTGATTTACTTACTGTCTGGTAGAGGTTTCGGTGGAAATACATAGATCCGTAGCTTGACGTGCACTACTCGAACGCCTGTGACTGCAAAAACTTAAGACCCCTTTTTATGGATATCCTCCGCAAATATTTCAGGTCAACAACCGCGCGCGTTTACTCGTATATACAAGATTTATGTGTGGTATATACAATTGTATGGTGATCGTAGCCAGCCACATTCATCGTTAATGGGTTAGCATGATGAGTACGTACAACAGCGAGCCTCTACGTCGACACGCTCTGATCGACGGGACTGGAATGGATCGTGGACCAGCGACTACAAAAGCAGGGAGTCATTTGGGTGATCTACGCATAGCTCAATATTACTGCGTGACAATACCACAAACCCTGTGTATATTATAAACATCATATTTTCTCTCAGAGCTTTTGCTTTTTACTTTGGCAACATGCTATAAATACTATACATACATCTACCCCCCACCACCTATCCTACGTATTAACCCCCCCTCCCCCTCCCCCGCCTCGTACCCTAACCTAAACACCTGTTGACCCCCATATCATGGTGTAAGAGTAGTCGCCGGCCTGTATCTTTCACGCAATCGTATAAAACCAACAATGCATGCGATCTCAGCCCTCACGAAACCGTAAAACACCAGCAACGCATGCGATCTCAGTGCAACAAACAGCAAACAAATATTGATCAACGAATCACTTGATTGACCACTTGACACAAACATTTCAATCAATACATTAGACTGGAAGAAAGTTAGCAGTTGTAAAAGGGTGCAACGGTTGAAACCCCTCGTACCTACTCGTATTAACTGCGACTAAAGATACCTTGTGGTTACAAGTAACTATTGCACACTAATTAAAATCCCTAACTATTGAGATTCATCCACGTGCTTTGGAGTATTACTTCATATCCTGTCCTCGCACACCTGTTCTTATAGAATGATCAGCATTTATGGTAAAGAGCCCAACGAAGATTTACGTATGTTCATATCCCAACTATATTTCTATATATATAGATTTTTATATAATATTTGGTATCATAAACAAATAAGTAGTAAACGTAACATCCGAGGAAGGCACGAAAAAAATACCCCATGCAAATATATATATGGTATTAGGTGAAACGAAACCCTCCATCAACCCCCCCCCGCCACCGACCCCCCTGAGTAAATATCGGCATTTATCATGAAGAACACCATATGAATAACTGTATGTGAATAAAGCAGTACTACCAGGTATGTTTATTTCCGACTATAGAACAAGTAGTGTCTAAGTTACGTGAAAAACCGCTCCTTCTTCCCCCCTTCGTTTTTACTGATTTTTATGTGGTTCCACCAATTATTTGTTTCAACATAGCCACAGGTTCCCTGAATTCTACAGCCTCAGATTATGCCCCCCTCACACGGGATGTAGACCCTGCATGAGGACATATCAAACCCGTAAGTTCGCGCGATCGACGTATCACACTCAGCTAGCAAATATGAGTTTCGACAAAATTCTCGATCTCACAGCTGTTTTAAAACAATATATTGTATTGTGCCGTAAACCAACACCCAGTAAGGAGAGGTGGGGATTGATGTGTTCTGTAAGATTATATACTATTCTTGAAGCAGCTTACTACGTACAGTGGGTATATACCCCATTTGTCGTGCTTGCCTTATTCTTCTCGATGTAGCCGTACTCCCCGGCTGGGCAGTAGTACGCGTTCTCCGAGAAATTCACGTTATACATCACGTCCAGGGACCCCACGCTCATGACGGCGGGGCCTTCGATAACGGCCTTGTTCGCCACAAAGCTGGTGTTAGAAACACGCATAGACCCTGTGTGGAAGATCGCTCCTCCCGAGGTCCCTGTATAATCGTCGGAGGCCGTCAAAATGTAAAGTAGAGCTCGCAAAAGCTGTATGTGTAACGCAGTATATGTATCGCCACACCTATTGTAATGTTGTAACACGTGCAGAGAAAGATTGGTAGCTATGTTCACGTTTACCAAAAATTGAAAGTGTAGTTTGCCTAGAGTCCCACCGGCGGAGCAGGGGCGTTCTTGAGTACGGATTGTATCAGGGTAGGTTAAAGGGAATATACTAGATGGGATTGGTAGTATTCATCGAAGGGTGTCATTTTTTTCACTGCGATAATACCCTGCATATTGTCAAAAGGAAAACTGAGTACTTTAACTGTATCAGGGATCGTGAGGCATGCCGCTAGTACGGCGTGTTTACGGTATATCTGAAATATTATTCCGACTGGTGCTCGTCCACTTTTGTAATGTAGTTTGTAGACATAATATAAGCGTATACAACGATTGAGTCAGGAATGAGTCAGAACAATAGACTAGATGGTGTCCGTGCAATGATGAGTTATAGCGTGGTGGAACGTGTCCCGAACTTCAACCCGCGTGGTTGTCGCTGTGTGTCACAACGTCTACAGCTATATCGGGCTCTCTTGCTGTGGTTCAACATGTGGTTCAACATGTAGAGCTCTAGGCTCTGATATCGAACAAGCCAATCTTGCCGCATTGCTCCAGAAGGTTTCCTTTTAATTATGAACTGTCAAAACATATTTTTATAGGTCCCCTTTTACCCTGGGTGCACTTGTATAGGCTATCCATATAGGTTATTCTAAACCGCAGATCGTCTGCGTTCATTTGGTAGCAGCGAGTACCTGAACGTTGAGCTGCGCAGCTTGTACCTGTACACGGTAGACGATGGTTTGACCAGACATAAAAATCCCTTGAGCTTCTACATACGGCTAAAGCTGAACATCCTGCTCATTGTTTTCTCCCGATCAAAGTTCATGCAGTCTATCCGGCCACGCCCTGAACGTTTCGCGAGTGTGATAAGATCACCGACTAATGTGTGGTCGATTTTATTCCAGCAACCTTTTGTCAAATTCGGAGTCTTGGCGATTGTGTAGCTGCTTAGGATCCCAAACGTTCGACGAAAAAAGAAGGACGCGTGCTACGGTAGAGGTAGCACTGTTTGGCTGAATCGTTTTCTGAACGATCGGGCTCCTCAACCCAAGTCCCTTGGGACTTTCATTCTTGTGACGAACAATGTTTCAGAGTATAATTATGTCAGGATATTTCACATCCGGCAGCACTTTCATTTTCCTCCAAAAATATTTTTTCGGGGAGGTGTGACGCTCCTCAAGTGAAAAGCTCAGAAAAGCATTGTGCACCTCTATCGTAGCATTTGTCGAAGGAACGATTCCACAGCGCACATACTATATCACCACACGTCAGACGCTGATAAAAGAAAAGTGCGTGGACATTAGGGCGGTCGTGCTGAAAAACGTGCATCTCGTGGAATATGTAATCTACTGACTTGTACTCAGGTGGTATAAATTCAGGGCAGGATTGACTGGAGGCGTTAGATCTAACTTACTATTTCCACCGCGAGCCCATTCGTATCCCTGCCTTGAAATACCTGCCGCTGGATAAGCGTGACACACTACCACACACCAGATATATGTTGTTTAGGGCACTCACACGGGGACGTTGAACGACAGGTTCAGAGCAAAGCCACGTTTGAAAGATATTCAAGTTTAGCCACAACAAAACTGAACACTATAGCGATTTGGTAGGATTCTTGTAACACAATTTGCGGAGAGGCCATATGGAGACCATGCACGATGTTTCTTTAGTTTTTTTTTCCAAAGTCTCATCTTCCCTCTTCGTGCTCCTACTCCGTCCTAGCCGTAGTCCAGATCCAAGTTCCTATAGTAGACTGTTTCCTCCCTGCCCACTACGGCACTATATTCGTATTGTAATCGCGAGAAGGGGTCAGCACTTTCATCCTTCGTTGACTCTCGTCCTTTTGTGTCTAGTCACGCTATACTACGCGCTCTCGGCAGGTGGTGGTATTAAATACCGAACCCGCGACATGAACTCTAGTGGTACTCGTAGTTAGCCACTAGGCCACAGGCATGGTTGGTATTACACGCATGCACACGCACTGCAGTTGTAAACGTATGGCAGACAAACTCGACCACGCCATGTTTCTGCCATACTTTCAATTNTAGCAGCAGTATACAAGATATCCTACTCGTGCGTATATACTACGAGTAGATACCTGGTACGTGTACCTCGTACCCGGTACGTGTACGAGCATAACTATCGTGGATTTTCACGGCCTGGGACCGAACCGTGGTGACGTTTATCTATTTGAATCCTACGGTGCGGTGCCGTGCGTTTTTGTCTTCGTACTGTACAGTGCGGTGTGGTTTTTAATCAGTAAAAGCCGCAGCGCACCCGTACCTGCACCGTAGCAAGTTACTTGATTATATGAACCGGTGTGGTTCGGTGCGGTTCGGTGTTGATTTTAATATTGTGATCTATTCGGTGCGGTTCGGCAAAACCGGTAAGAAAAACTCGTACCGTGAAAAGCCTTGCTTCATGTGTGCCGGGTACTACACAGCAGTTGTTTTGCGTCGTACCTATACGAGTATATATACTACGACTGTATTACACGCAACAGGTGAGACCAGTAATTTATCAAAGCGGTATAGCCTGTCAGCCGCTGTGCCAGTCCTGGCAATGTCAAGTACTTCTGCTAGCTTTGATACTGCTGCTGTAGTTTATGTGATTACGAGCGGACGCTTTTTGTAAATCTGCTTCGTTTTTTTGTTTTCGGAGCCCTGTTGAGATCGCCATGACATGTATCTACGGTTACGACCGAGATCTCGGGGATTTTTTCACCTGCGCTAGGCACGGCAATCCTGTCCTTCCACGGTGAACCGCCCTCTACCCGGCCGAAGGCCCTACCCTTCACCTTCTTCGTCGGGGTCTGCATAAGGTGGGGAGGCGGAGGAGGAGGGGGGGGGGGGGGGGTGGTGCTCCTTTGTTGGTTGCCTTAGTCACTTGGCCATTGACCCGCATCGCTTTCGAGGCGCAGTACGGTTCCTACTCCTAATACAGAGGGTGGGGGGGAGGGTTATGTATCACAAAAAGCAGGGCCATTGAAAAAAAAACGAGACTGAGCAGAAACAAAGAAAAAGTAAAACTGTTCTGATTGAAAAACAAGGGGCAATCACACAAAAGAGCGACAATTGCAAACGACAGCGAACAAAGACCTCGCAAAAGAAAAAAAAAAAAAACACTCCTCACCTTCCAAATATTGCAGGAGACGCCGACGTATTCACACGATAATTCCTACCCTGAAATTGGTTCGTCGGATCGAAACGATAAATACGTAGTCCAACCGGCTCGAACGGAAACTATTATCGTATCTGTAAACCGATCCGCGCACACTCCACAACTTCACAACTCACAGTTCGCTGCGCACCGCACGGGGCTCTTTCATCAACAGGCTACGGCAAATAATGCCTCCTTTCCCCCCCGCCGCCCCCGCCCCCACCAAAGGTTTCGCCCACAATAAGCGATGGGCCTACCTACCGACGACTTCTCAACCAACCCTACCGAACCCTACCGAAAACAAAACAGCCACCGTCCCCCCCCCTAACCCCCCCCCCCCCCCTATGGTTATACGATTACGGTCATGGATGGCGTTATTACACCCCATGTCAAGCAGTATTCGAGCACTGTAGTAGTCGTACAGGTAGAGCAAAAAAAGGCTTGCCTTCGTGCCGGCCGGGCAGTTGTTGCATTGAACTCTGTGGTCGCTTGACCGCGGCGGCCCAACGTCAACATCCACAAGAAGAGTTGCGCGTAGCGCGTTGACATCAATACATCAGTATACTTTTTGTTTCACCAAAAGGCCTGGTACCATCTATCTACAACACCCTACCTGAATTTACAAATACTCTACCCGTACTCTATTTTTCAGTCCTCTGCTGTATTTGCAATACTCTACTGTATTTACAACACTCTATTGCTGTCGCACCGAACGCCTGGTACCCAACTCTCTCCCCACGCACTACCACACTGTAAAGCGTCCCATTATTGTGATGCTAGTAAAAAAAAACGGATTGGGCAGTTGTAGCAGCGATGAATAGGGTTGCTGTTTTTTTCGCCTACCAGCATACCAGGTAGCATTCACCAAGTTATGCCAAAACGATATGCACGCACCCACGCACGCACCCACCCACAAAAAACACGCCTCCCCCACCTCACTACGTACCGACACGACGCCCCCCTCACCATTTCCAATGTACGGCCACCCACGCACGCACCCACCCACAAAAAACACGCCTCCCCCACCTCACTACGTACCGACACGACGCCCCCCTCACCATTTCCAATGTACGGCTAGGCCCTCGCAGCTTGTCCTTGCTCGGGGTCAGCTTCGCCTCCTCTTCCTGCTCCTCCCCCTCCCCCTCCCCTTCCGAAGCAATTAAACCCTAAGCTTTGTATGTTCAACAGCGGGAAGACCATACCTTCTTCAAGGCGCGGAGCGTTCGGGGTTGCTTCGATTGATTAGCATGCAGCCCCTTATATCTCAGAGTCTTTGTACTCGAGAGCGGCACCCTCCTCCCTGCATACTCCTCCCTCGTATGCTGAACGAAAATCTCTCAAGGACACCGAGTGTTTGCGGCGGACAGGTGCGTCACCCACCCTGATCGCAGTCCTCATTGCACGCATTTGTTTTGCTAAGAACACCATTTGAATCAGCACTGTGACGACCATGAATATGTTCGCGGCGATAAGAACGCCGGAATAGGTCAAGAGATACCCTGCACTGGCAGTATCTTGGCCGACATCGATATTTGTAAGAAAGGCCACGTACATACTGGCCACGACAATGCCGTTTCCCCAGCGGTACAGGCCCGTGTCGATGCCCTTTTGGAAGGGAGACAAGACCTCCGACATAAACACGTACACCACCGCAAACAAAAGAGCGATGGATAGCTGTGCCGCGCTGTTGGGAAGGATAAACGCCGCAATAACAGTTAAACCAATCCGACGACCGCACTCTATAACCTCGTAGTAGTATCGAGAAGGCTTATATGCGGCCCATATACCGGTAAACGGCTTCAGGTGCAACATCGTTCCGCGGTCGGTCTTGACGAGGTCACGCCGGTGCATAAACAGCAACCCCGCGAACGCAGCAGTTATTCCAACAGGATACACAGCCACCATGATGAACGCATATACCCTGTACCAGCTGTGACGAGATGTCGAGCAGGAAATACTGTAGTCCGCCCGAATGTATGTCGTTCCATCGTCTAGCTCGTCGCAGCCGAACGTTTGGAATGTCCTGTACGATACCGGGGAGTAGACTATGAAGGCGATCAAAAGCACCACAGCCTGATGTTTGTGCCGCACCTCGCGCATTGCAGACTCAGAACATCTGTTCATTTTTTGTCTGGCGAACAAACTCCCCGCAATGATGACGAGCGCTATAATCGGCGCGATCGTGGCAAAGACCAGATGGTCGTAAAAATCAATCCTGACTAAGCAAGAGTACGAGAAAACAAACTCCAAGTCGAGGTTGATCGGGTTTAGCTTGGAGACAAATGTCTTGTAAAGCTCTGGGTAGACGTCACCTGCAATGGCGTCAAACTGGCAGAAGGGTATCGGAAACAACGGGGAGAATGTGCGGATGAGGTGTACCAATTATTTGTAGACACTTGCTACGATAGAGGTGTACCATTTCTTTTGAGGGTGACCACTTCAGGAGATCTATACCTGCAGTAGTCTGAACGCTGCTCTTGTAGGAAAATAGAAGGTGTCGTGTACTTGATGAGCACACAATAATGAAATTCAGACGATTTTGGGTCAAGGAACATTTCAGACAAAATAAGGTATACCGTATACCTCTATCGTAGCACGCGTCTGTACAGGTAGGTTGGTCAGCCCCCTGCACCAAACGTTTCCTACACAGCACACTAGCAACCTGGCTGAGCGTTCCCATTTGCTACAAATGACGAACTCCGGACACAACCTGTAACACAATAGTATGTATCGTGTTGAACTACTCGCCTCTCGATTCAAGGGTTTCACGTGAAACGTGATAGCAATATCCGGTGTTTCTTGGCACGGCACGTAGCATCTGGATATTGCATCTGGATCGTCTATTGTTGGGTACATTTCGTGCACTGAATTGCGTTGAGCTCCGTAGGATGTCCCGCTTAATACATAACTGGTACCAGATACTCGAGTTTTGCTGCATGACGTCGTCACAAGAAGAGTGTTGGGCTAAGTATGGAAGCACGGGCGCCATTACAATCGTACGGTACCTGCTCTGATGTATCGAGTCTATCATATTGTCATCGATACCACGATTCTCTTCCTGGACGTCCTTTGCCGTACAGTACTCAGCACATGCATCAATCTAGCCTCTAAACCGCAATGCCCTCTTATATATTTCTGGCAGTATAGAAACGCCCACTTGTGTCCTCCCTAAAACAGTAGCAAGTATCTATATATGCTACCATGGGATAGGACAAGACACAAAAGTACCCTTGAGCTAACGTACTTACACTACGTAGCTATTTTGTGTGCAAGCCAACACTCGTATACCTGGGAAATGATCTGCCAGACGGTCACGGTTATTTTTATAGCCCTAACTGGAAGCATGTTGACCATGGACGATCCGCAAAACCTAATTTTGTTTTTCCACAGGCTTTGATCCATCTCCATTCCCACTTCGGCCCTGTCGCGCTCCACCTTTCCTAAATACGAAAGCATTGCACCGGCAAAAAGAAACACAGCCAGACCCACGGCCACCGCAAGTCCCACGGCCGATCTTGTGGTATCCCCGGAGCACTCACGGCAGCTGTAGGCTATCCCTGGCGCAAATGCTTCGACACAAACGGCACAGTCTGAAGCGCCGAGTGGGGAGAGGGAGAAGGTAATGAGGGACCTTGCGATGAAGTTGTGAATCAAATGCACGAGAGGATGCAACGATGGTGCATCGCAATTGAACAACCTACAAAATCGATGCATGTATGCCGTTCAAGCTCCACGCACAAGGAGTGCAAGCTGAATAGAGCGACAAACCTGCATAAAAAAACACCCCGAAACCTCCACGTCACAATCAGCTCCACGACGTTCGATAGGCTCAAACTAACATGTGATAGTTCTGAAGCGACCGAAATGCAGGTGCTTTCTCACATGGCCCAGTATAGCCAGATGTGCAGTATCTGTCGATATCGTTGCCGCCGTGGCAGGCCCCCTTTTGGTAGCACCTCAAAATGTCGTGGCTGCCGTTCGAGGTACGGAAGTAGCCCTTTTGGAGCGTGAGATTTGCGATGATTGTTCCAGCAAACGGGGCGATAGCGCCGACGGGTGGCACCGCGCAGACAGGTTTCCCGTCTATTCGTACCTCTTGGCGGATGCTTACGGCATTGCTAACGGTCAAACATCGAGAACAGACGTCTTCGAAGCACGAGCTGCAGAAATGGCCCTGGTGGGAATAAAGCGACAGGGGTACAAAATACGTACGAATCAAAGTTAGATGGACAACACAAGAGCTGAACGCTAAAGCTGTGAGAAAACGCACGAATCGTCACGTTCCAAACAACTCCACACCGTATAGAAATACAAAATATGCGAACAGCCCGAACAAGATTCAAAACAGGTTTGCGGTCTTCAACGCATTTAAGGAGGCGCTTAGTAGGTGCTACCAACTGCGCATTGCAATGCATTCGGTTTGGCCTGCAGAAACACGTTCACATATTTCACCTTGTATTAAATCACTGGCACCGTTAAGAGCCTGCCCGCACGTACGAAAAATATACTACATATTGTATTGCGTCGTGCGTCTCAACTTCATGACGTGCGCAAAGGACATGAGTACTCGACGCACACCAGCCTTTAGTGGGGAGGGAATTGGCCGGATAAAACACGCACTTTATATATCCCCGTGAGCTCGCGTCATACCACCTCCTTGTAGAGTTTGCGGCATCGAGTCTTGGTCCAGACCTTCGTGATTTACTTACTGTCTGGTAGAGGTTTCGGTGGAAATACATAGATCCGTAGCTTGACGTGCACTACTCGAACGCCTGTGACTGCAAAAACTTAAGACCCCTTTTTATGGATATCCTCCGCAAATATTTCAGGTCAACAACCGCGCGCGTTTACTCGTATATACAAGATTTATGTGTGGTATATACAATTGTATGGTGATCGTAGCCAGCCACATTCATCGTTAATGGGTTAGCATGATGAGTACGTACAACAGCGAGCCTCTACGTCGACACGCTCTGATCGACGGGACTGGAATGGATCGTGGACCAGCGACTACAAAAGCAGGGAGTCATTTGGGTGATCTACGCATAGCTCAATATTACTGCGTGACAATACCACAAACCCTGTGTATATTATAAACATCATATTTTCTCTCAGAGCTTTTGCTTTTTACTTTGGCAACATGCTATAAATACTATACATACATCTACCCCCCACCACCTATCCTACGTATTAACCCCCCCTCCCCCTCCCCCGCCTCGTACCCTAACCTAAACACCTGTTGACCCCCATATCATGGTGTAAGAGTAGTCGCCGGCCTGTATCTTTCACGCAATCGTATAAAACCAACAATGCATGCGATCTCAGCCCTCACGAAACCGTAAAACACCAGCAACGCATGCGATCTCAGTGCAACAAACAGCAAACAAATATTGATCAACGAATCACTTGATTGACCACTTGACACAAACATTTCAATCAATACATTAGACTGGAAGAAAGTTAGCAGTTGTAAAAGGGTGCAACGGTTGAAACCCCTCGTACCTACTCGTATTAACTGCGACTAAAGATACCTTGTGGTTACAAGTAACTATTGCACACTAATTAAAATCCCTAACTATTGAGATTCATCCACGTGCTTTGGAGTATTACTTCATATCCTGTCCTCGCACACCTGTTCTTATAGAATGATCAGCATTTATGGTAAAGAGCCCAACGAAGATTTACGTATGTTCATATCCCAACTATATTTCTATATATATAGATTTTTATATAATATTTGGTATCATAAACAAATAAGTAGTAAACGTAACATCCGAGGAAGGCACGAAAAAAATACCCCATGCAAATATATATATGGTATTAGGTGAAACGAAACCCTCCATCAACCCCCCCCCGCCACCGACCCCCCTGAGTAAATATCGGCATTTATCATGAAGAACACCATATGAATAACTGTATGTGAATAAAGCAGTACTACCAGGTATGTTTATTTCCGACTATAGAACAAGTAGTGTCTAAGTTACGTGAAAAACCGCTCCTTCTTCCCCCCTTCGTTTTTACTGATTTTTATGTGGTTCCACCAATTATTTGTTTCAACATAGCCACAGGTTCCCTGAATTCTACAGCCTCAGATTATGCCCCCCTCACACGGGATGTAGACCCTGCATGAGGACATATCAAACCCGTAAGTTCGCGCGATCGACGTATCACACTCAGCTAGCAAATATGAGTTTCGACAAAATTCTCGATCTCACAGCTGTTTTAAAACAATATATTGTATTGTGCCGTAAACCAACACCCAGTAAGGAGAGGTGGGGATTGATGTGTTCTGTAAGATTATATACTATTCTTGAAGCAGCTTACTACGTACAGTGGGTATATACCCCATTTGTCGTGCTTGCCTTATTCTTCTCGATGTAGCCGTACTCCCCGGCTGGGCAGTAGTACGCGTTCTCCGAGAAATTCACGTTATACATCACGTCCAGGGACCCCACGCTCATGACGGCGGGGCCTTCGATAACGGCCTTGTTCGCCACAAAGCTGGTGTTAGAAACACGCATAGACCCTGTGTGGAAGATCGCTCCTCCCGAGGTCCCTGTATAATCGTCGGAGGCCGTCAAAATGTAAAGTAGAGCTCGCAAAAGCTGTATGTGTAACGCAGTATATGTATCGCCACACCTATTGTAATGTTGTAACACGTGCAGAGAAAGATTGGTAGCTATGTTCACGTTTACCAAAAATTGAAAGTGTAGTTTGCCTAGAGTCCCACCGGCGGAGCAGGGGCGTTCTTGAGTACGGATTGTATCAGGGTAGGTTAAAGGGAATATACTAGATGGGATTGGTAGTATTCATCGAAGGGTGTCATTTTTTTCACTGCGATAATACCCTGCATATTGTCAAAAGGAAAACTGAGTACTTTAACTGTATCAGGGATCGTGAGGCATGCCGCTAGTACGGCGTGTTTACGGTATATCTGAAATATTATTCCGACTGGTGCTCGTCCACTTTTGTAATGTAGTTTGTAGACATAATATAAGCGTATACAACGATTGAGTCAGGAATGAGTCAGAACAATAGACTAGATGGTGTCCGTGCAATGATGAGTTATAGCGTGGTGGAACGTGTCCCGAACTTCAACCCGCGTGGTTGTCGCTGTGTGTCACAACGTCTACAGCTATATCGGGCTCTCTTGCTGTGGTTCAACATGTGGTTCAACATGTAGAGCTCTAGGCTCTGATATCGAACAAGCCAATCTTGCCGCATTGCTCCAGAAGGTTTCCTTTTAATTATGAACTGTCAAAACATATTTTTATAGGTCCCCTTTTACCCTGGGTGCACTTGTATAGGCTATCCATATAGGTTATTCATGAAACCGCAGATCGTCTGCGTTCATTTGGTAGCAGCGAGTACCTGAACGTTGAGCTGCGCAGCTTGTACCTGTACACGGTAGACGATGGTTTGACCAGACATAAAAATCCCTTGAGCTTCTACATACGGCTAAAGCTGAACATCCTGCTCATTGTTTTCTCCCGATCAAAGTTCATGCAGTCTATCCGGCCACGCCCTGAACGTTTCGCGAGTGTGATAAGATCACCGACTAATGTGTGGTCGATTTGATTCCAGCAACCTTTTGTCAAATTCGGAGTCTTGGCGATTGTGTAGCTGCTTAGGATCCCAAACGTTCGACGAAAAAAGAAGGACGCGTGCTACGGTAGAGGTAGCACTGTTTGGCTGAATCGTTTTCTGAACGATCGGGCTCCTCAACCCAAGTCCCTTGGGACTTTCATTCTTGTGACGAACAATGTTTCAGAGTATAATTATGTCAGGATATTTCACATCCGGCAGCACTTTCATTTTCCTCCAAAAATATTTTTTCGGGGAGGTGTGACGCTCCTCAAGTGAAAAGCTCAGAAAAGCATTGTGCACCTCTATCGTAGCATTTGTCGAAGGAACGATTCCACAGCGCACATACTATATCACCACACGTCAGACGCTGATAAAAGAAAAGTGCGTGGACATTAGGGCGGTCGTGCTGAAAAACGTGCATCTCGTGGAATATGTAATCTACTGACTTGTACTCAGGTGGTATAAATTCAGGGCAGGATTGACTGGAGGCGTTAGATCTAACTTACTATTTCCACCGCGAGCCCATTCGTATCCCTGCCTTGAAATACCTGCCGCTGGATAAGCGTGACACACTACCACACACCAGATATATGTTGTTTAGGGCACTCACACGGGGACGTTGAACGACAGGTTCAGAGCAAAGCCACGTTTGAAAGATATTCAAGTTTAGCCACAACAAAACTGAACACTATAGCGATTTGGTAGGATTCTTGTAACACAATTTGCGGAGAGGCCATATGGAGACCATGCACGATGTTTCTTTAGTTTTTTTTTCCAAAGTCTCATCTTCCCTCTTCGTGCTCCTACTCCGTCCTAGCCGTAGTCCAGATCCAAGTTCCTATAGTAGACTGTTTCCTCCCTGCCCACTACGGCACTATATTCGTATTGTAATCGCGAGAAGGGGTCAGCACTTTCATCCTTCGTTGACTCTCGTCCTTTTGTGTCTAGTCACGCTATACTACGCGCTCTCGGCAGGTGGTGGTATTAAATACCGAACCCGCGACATGAACTCTAGTGGTACTCGTAGTTAGCCACTAGGCCACAGGCATGGTTGGTATTACACGCATGCACACGCACTGCAGTTGTAAACGTATGGCAGACAAACTCGACCACGCCATGTTTCTGCCATACTTTCAATTTGTTCGGACTAAATTGCAACTGAAACTCATATGTTTTGTCCTAAAGCTTTCTTCGCTTTCCGTGGAGGTCATGTAAGATGCATGTGTCTTGGTATTCCATATGTGACGTTCTACTCGAACTAATGGCGTGTCAGGTTGAAGCAGCTGGTGTATTCGACATTGATGAGCGTAGCAGAAATAGTGGCAAGCTGTGGTCTACATAGCACGATGTCTTATCGGACCTGGTCAAATGTATTACGCTAATGTTACGAAAAACAACAGGATTCCGGGTGACTCACAAGCAAAGTTATTCTTGAAGACTAAAGCGTTGAACATGTCAACCCCGGGGCCTGTGTACAAGTAAAGCGCGCCCCCGTCTCCAGCCGTGTTGCCTTCGAGAACACTATCGCTGAACAATGTTTGTTTGTCGTCTACAGCCAAAACATATGCGGCCCCGCCGAGCGATGCTTTGTTAGACTTGAACATTGTGTCGCGGACTTCGACTCGGTCACATTCAACGAATCCGATAGCACCTCCCGAACCGGCGGCGGAATTGTTGACAAACATTACGCTCCAGTCCGAACTGTAGACGCCACCCGTATCAGAGTACACGCCACCTGCAACGTGCCCATGATACAAAATGTTCGTTAGATCCCTTTGAGCTAAATGCTATACTTCGAAGTATAATACATAATATATATATTGCTGTGGCTACGTTTTGTTGACGGTTGATTAGAAGTTCAGCGTTTCTCGCAACATCACGAATTTCTTCAAAAGTGTGTTCGCGGTGGTACCCTCCAAGACTATAATGCAGCAGTGGTCATGCGAATTGCAGCGGCGCTGGAGGTTTTCCACCCCAAACTTGGTCCGAAACCTACCAGCATGTTCTGTGGCGAGTGTCCGGTGCTATCCGTTTGTTGCGCTATGTTTTTCTCAGGTGCGGCCCGCTTGTTGTGCATATCTGACACCCGGAAAGTTTCCAACTGATACGCTGGAAATGTCGTTGATGACTGGGGTACAACTATGGCCAGCACAATGTCAGCTTATAATGGAACCCAGCGTAAACGTAAATGTGTGGGTCGCGGTATCATGTCCGTCCGAGACAAAAATTATTGGTTGGCATGGAGCTGCTACACGTCCGATCCATCCTGCGTCTTAGACAATTGAACGACGGACAAACCGATAGCAGCCCAGGGCAGGAAAGAGGGCATCCTGACACAGTTATCACAAGTTAATGCGCTTCTAGTTCGCTTTTTGCCACGCAAAAGAGGCGAAAGGGCTCAAGGGGGGTTAGGTCCCGCTCTTCCATTTATCATTCGCGTAGTAAGGGATATCCATGCTCCGGACACGAGACCCCAGTCCTACCACTATCATTCGGTATTATTGAGGAATGATGAATTACGCTATAGCGCAAACGATTTGTCCCTCGACCTATTTTTCATGGTAATATCACCGTGTATCGTAACAATAATCCACCTCGACTGGCGAATAGCGATATACTGTGACAATGTCGAATATCAGGTTTTAGGTAGCAGTACGCATAGTATGTACGCTGTTTCGATACAGGTTGATATCCAGCGTTTCACGTCACGACTAGGCTTCGTTGATGCACAATATATCAGAGTGGACAATACACGCCGAGTGTTTGGCGACCCGATAGGTTCCAGCGTGTCCTTGTGAAATCCAGGAGCAAGCACTGGTTTTCGTAATGTTTCGCCACGGCAGACAAACATATGTTTTTATACACCCTGGCAGTAACTAACCATGACTGAGATGATACAAGGCGGCCCGAATAAACAAATCGCTATAGCCGCCGTCTCACTTCCCTACCTTCATCACCCGACGGGCCGCCACGATGTATCTTTTTACTACTAACAGTGAAGTTGCTCCTAACGAAACCAATAGCACCTGCAAGTATCGGCACAATGAAAGGGTGTGGCTTCAGCAGCGGTAATCGTTTTTCTCGAAAGTGCTACAAGGAAAATGTAACAAGTAGCTCAATGTGACCGATGGCGTTGCACGTTGAAGGGCATTGACATCTTGCTACGCATACCTAACATCCAGGTTAGTCCCCACCCTTAACTAGAGAGAGGGTCGTCGCGACAATGTAGCAGACGCTCGTGAATACATTCGATATTGCAAACTTAACACGTTAAATAGTGTGTACTGAAGCGATTAGAGGAGGGAATACATTAATATGCAGCTATTTTGCGGACCACGGTGGGCGCCCCCAACTAAACCCGACCAGTTAGTAAGACATATGAAGACAACACGGTCTACACCGTGCATGTAATACATTGGTCGTGATATATCTAGCGATTAGGATTTGCCCAAGACTTCCTTGATAAGACGTCGATCAATATTGACTCACACGCATAACCTCGACACATAGCATATTGTTTCAAACGTTGACCCTGGCCGTTCCGACAGGGAACGGGAGATCCATGTTGCGCTATCGCACTTTTCCAGTTGCCAGCCCCCAAGTAAATGCACAGATATTAGTGCCAATCGCACCGCACGTAAATAACATAGGAAATCAGGTTTACATGGGAGGTTCGCAAGATAACGAACCGACAACTCGAGTAATAGCAACCCACCAAACTGGAATCCGTCATACGTCGTACTCACAGGACAACCGGGATTACCGAACTGTCCGTAACAAAAATTTATCCGAGGACGCATGCCACGGAGGAGGTGCACCATTGATTTTTTTCGGGCGGCCAGTTGAGGAGTTTTATACCTCACACCCAAAACCTGATCTCGGAGGAATATAGAAGTGCTACTCGACGAACACGCCCATGGCCTAGGTGTAAAATGAAAAAATCAAATTCCGACGATTTTGGGTCAAGGGGCCCCGTCACCCAGAAAACGTTTTCAGCCAAAAAATGGTATACCTCTACCTCTATCGTAGCACGCGTCCGAGGTACGAAACTAGGGGCAGAGAAACGTTCCGATCTTCGCGAATACATGATAGCTAGATCTGAAACATGATCGTAGCCTATCCTCAAAGTTTTCGTGTTCTACTTCATTAATCCATTTCGTTTTTGTCCTGGTGCCAAGGTATAGCTAGGAATTAATCAAATACTCTTGTACTTCCCCACATTTCGTGTTTGGTGCAAGAGACCGGTTTGAGGTCTACCACTATCACCTACACACAATACGCATTTCTACAGGAGTTATGTCCTCTCCTATACGCTCACTCAGCATGCATACTTTGAGCACTGTCCACTACACCGAACACACTACCGACGGCACGTACAATGTAAATATTCGCCGTTCAGTGTAGCAGAAACTCGGACAGTTCGCACGCGTATGGAATGTGTTAACGACACGCAACGAGGATAGCCAACCGCAAGCGAGATCGATTCCGGGAACTATATGGGGCATTCGCAGAAAAAAACACAAGACCAACGTAGCGCGCAGAATAACCCGTGCAAGATTGGTTGACCAGGATCATCATGTACCAACCTCCGATTGTAAAGCAGCCACATAGCTCGACAACCGCTGGGAGTACAGAGCTTCGATAGGTGTAGCTGGAGTTTGACGCAGACAAGCTGTGTGGAATTAGTCAAGTGGGCCGTCGTCAAGCTGAACCTTCGACCCCATCGGCGTCCATTTTGTGTAGTGGAAGATGCGTCGTTTTGAACCGACTAATCGTATGTTGTACCCTTGGACCTACCGGTTTGCTTGTCAAGTGCGACAGCATGATAGCAGCTCGTTTATCATACCAATTCGACCGCACTTCGATAGCAGCAGCAGCAGCGACGACGGCGGCGGCCACGGCGCTGTGTAATCACCGCGGTCTGTATGTCGATCTCCCGAAGCGAGTGGAGCCGTGGCTTAAGCAGGATGGAGCGGAGTGGTCGCGAAAAGAAAAATACCTAATTAAGCTGCTTGCTGTTTGATGTTGTTGCTGCCGTCAGTTTGGTGACTCTTCTATGCTGTCTTGGCCTCGCAGCGACTGAACTATGTGATACCCTTTACCGCCGCCGGCGTTGCTGAATTGCGATTGCTACTCAAGCGCTATGTTATGTTATGTTATGATGTTTGGAAAACTATCGTTGTTTCCGTACCCTCCCGCTGTCCTGTCTGACACGGCGCGAACGCGTTTACGAAGCGTTTCTTCTCGTCAAACACAACAAGTAGTGATGCGTAGGTAAATCACCAATTGTTGTGGGTGAAACGTAAAAAAACGTAGACTAGTTTCGTTAACACTCAATTGCAGATGAAAACGCTCGAATAGGTGCACACTCGAAAGCGTCATTAAAAAGTTGGCTTGTAAACACGATTCTAGCAGTAATATTCGGATAGTTCGGGGTGCTGGTTCCTTGAGAGGTTTCGACTATTTTGTCACGGGCGTGTCGGCGTCAAGAGATGAAGGAACATGTGAGAAGACCCGACACCGTCAAGAGTACACCCCCAGTGTATGAGACCCTCTTCTCCCTGATATCAAACGACATAGTGAATGTTCGGTTTTGTTGAAGCAAATTCCCGCAAACTTTGATTACGACACACTTCGTAGCTGCCACACGTCAGGTAGATGGCCAACAATCAGCAGGTAATAAACAGCGAGCGCCTTCCTCCCTTCCACCTGGTGCTGTTTGAAAAACCAGTATATTTCGAAAGGTGCACAAGTAAGCGGTAACTCTCTCAGGGACACACAGCTACACAGATGGACCCGGCGTCGGAAATAAGCAGGAATGGAGTTATTGCGTACGATGTATTTAGCGTAAAACAATCCTAGACTACCGCTACCTGAAATTTAAAACGTACAGCAAAGTACCCGCCCACCGGCGCAATCGGTGGTAACCGGAACATTACCTAAGACACACTGGATACCAAACGGACTTCATTTCGGACCACTACAAGGAGCCGAAGGGAGCAATGCTGACCTCCTTCGATTCCATACCTCCCTGCATATGTGGGTGGATAGGGGTGAAAGTGTTAGCATATGGACGTTGAGATCCATAAGTATCTATTGTGATGTGCAGTCACTACGCACTGATACAAGTATATGAGTATCTTAGTCTAGATATTCGGGTTATTGCAATATGCGGATAGATTACGAGTTTGTCTTACTCGTAGTGCGCCGCATTGTATGTCCCTAGCACCTTCATCAGGAACGATGCTGAGAACGTTGCTAGAACGTTACTATAACGTTGCAGAGAACATTACAGGGAACAGTACTGACTACGGTAGAATGCAACTGTCCGTAGCATGGTCATTGTACCGAGATGATCAGGTGCAGGCACCGCCCACCTCCATCACTCTACTCTACTCTACTCTACTCTACTCTACTCTACTCTACTCTACTCCACTGTACTCCACTCCTTTCTTCCCTCTTCTCTTCTTCTCTTCTTCCTTTTCCATTGATCTCCCTGAGGTCAATCTTCCAATTTCCATTATGGCCAAATAAGCGCCTTTTCAAACCATGACTTTTCTTCTTCTTCACAAGTGATCTTTACAGGCACTTCGGTGCCACCTCTGCCATCTCTATCCACAGAGACAGAGCCTCGACACACGCGTCATTCTTTCAGGTTATGAGCCTCGACTTTGGTCTACGCACCTACTGGCATCACGAAACGACGTCTCCCGGCGAGCGCGTCACGTTCTACATTCGAAGAAATTTCAAGTTTTCCACTGCGGAGGAATAAGGTTTTTGCTCCAAAAATCAGAAGATCGCCATCTACCCGACAACATCGACATCGACTCTCATCATCGATTTTCATCAACTTCGTTCAACAGGGTTACCACAAGGAGTACTGCTTTCACGCTTCTACGCGCGAGGCAGGTAAGGAGACTGCTGTCACGCTCTCACGCGGGTAGCACGTACGAGTAATGAGTCCGGTTTCACGCTTCTGTTCGCGCGAACTCGTACTCGTACATTCAACATCGTTTTCATGCTGTAATTGCAAAAATAAGCCACCGACGATTTTTGCAACATCACACGCAAAGCTGTGTTTTCGATACTATGATACTTTGAAGCTGTAAGCGCGAAACAAGTCACGAAACCATTTCTGCTCATCACACGCGAAGCAAGCTCCGCGCTACTTCCACGCTGTAAAGCATGAAGAAACGTCACAAGACCTGCTGTTTCTTCGCCATCACAACTAAAGTTAGCCTCGAGCCGGCTCTTCGCTATTTAGACGCGTAAACTCGTTATTAAAACCATTTATTCGAGCTACTACGCACGAAGTACGTACAAATAGATTTATCCTCGTGCAAGCATTGCCGAGAAAACCTACACGTGCTGAATCAAACAGCCAGGTCGTTGACGATTCTGCTACCCAGCGTAGCATCGGGAGGAATACCTCCTGCTATGATTTTCCAGCATCGGCTTCACGCTTTTAGGCGACAGCACGATATCGAGCCGGAAGGAAAACTCATCCTCGCCCATATGGGAGAGAAGGGCAACAAGCGTTGCATCACGCAGCCAGGCCGTTGATGATTCGGCAACTTAGCCTGCCACGGGAGTCAACTCCTGTCGGTTTTATATGGTACTATCAGCTTCTACGTCTACTTCGACTACTGTTGTGCGAGCAACACTACAACATCACTACCTCGACTTCTGGAAGCATCGATGGTCTACCCTCGGCTGCAGCAATTCATTCAAATTTTGCTTTTAAAGATTTTATTTCAGGGTCGGAGGCGACATGATCAACATCTGCATGCTCACCGGGGTTAAGCTCCGTAGCAACACCAACGAAGCGTTCATTAAGCAGCTGGCTATCACCATCTCCATCGCATCGGGGACCAGCTACGTATTCGGCGACATCGAAGCCGAAGCGTGAACACCACTCTGGGGGGATTTACTCATTTTTCCCATAACAAGTAGGGAGTTCCAACTTTTCTTGTTGCATTCCTGGCGATTTTTGATATTGCACCGCAACAAGCGGCGCAACCGCAACAACACCTACCGGCACCCGCACACGTCGAGCAACACGGCGCAGCATATCACTACGGACTGACTACGGGGACAGGTCTTCACCACCTCTTTAGGATTCATCGCCATCATCAACATCATCTCACAGCTTCTACACGTACATCTTTTGGTCTGCTCTGCTTCGACTACGACCTAGTTCTTCACAACAAGACCGCCTACAGAAGATCATCATCAGCAGCACCACTTCTTCTTCAACTACAGCATATCTACGCCACAACAGCATGGAAACGAAGATTGGCATCATCATGAGCAGCAACAACCAAGTACTACAGCTGTATTGCACTGCTGTAGGTTGTCCTTTTTGTCTTTTCTTTATCTCTGTTTTCGTGGGTGAGGGGTATCAATTTGTATACTTTTTCTCTGTTGGCTTTGTTTCTTTGCTGTACGTCGAGTATCTTCACACGAGTACGTTCTACGTATGTGTAATCAAACATGATGCGCACTGCTGTGAATTCCGTCACGGATACACATCTGCCTTTTTATCGGTTGTTCCATAGCTTTCCACAGCTTTCTTTTCTTTGAGTACGTATCATATATACACACTCACCATGCTGATTTGTACTTCACACATCTCAGTAAAGCTGGACAGATATCATAGCTGTATACGTACACGATTGGATTTCTTGTCCTAGGATCCATTGGGGGGGGGGCGTACATAGGTACAGTAGATACTTTATTACGCTTTCTTTTTCTAGGATTTTGCTCGCTGGTCAACACCACAGCATCACGAGTCTATTTTGCGATACGATTGCGCCCAACGTAGTCTATTGCCGTACTATCTGTACTCCTAATCTTATTGCGAGTACGTAAGTACATACATGTACACAACTGAACAGTGCACTTTTCGCTGTACTTGACGAATGTCATCAGTTTCTACTTGGATTTCATGTTACTCTAGGTATCTATTCAGGGGGCGAATTGAACACACCGATCATACGGGTTAACGCTTCTGTTCTAGGGTATACATCGCTGGTATTCACACCACGAATTGTTTTCTTCCTTGACCGGTACTACTCTGTAGGGTTCATATGAGTACGTACACACGTCTATACTCCACACTGGACACTCGTCTCAGTTTAATCGGATGTCTCGTCAACCATTCAATGTTGGTTGCTGGACAAATGAGTATCCACACGTACTGCTACATATTGTAGGTCATTGCTATTTTTGTCTGGGTACACACCCACCGACTTTCTTGGTCTCTGCAAGATTACGTACTATTTCCGTAGCTCTATCATTGTAGCATTCAATTGAGGGGGCGGGTTGCAAGTACAGCCGATAACTTTCTACGCTTTTCATTGTAGGTTATGACTCAGTGGTCATGCACTATGACTCAGTGGTCATGCACAACCACAATTAGCTTTTCTGACATGAGTACAACCATATTGTCTCCGTCATCACACGGGACTGAATATGTAGTGAACTTTGTGTTTACTGTTTTCCATATTGCCGCTGCATTCTCGCAGGACTGAATAAGTTGTACCATTCTTTCATTCTTCACTCGGTCATTTTGATTTTTGAGTATCAGGTTTCTACACCGTAGGCATTATTCTAGCTACTGACTTTCATCACGGGGGCGTGTTAGCATATGGACGTTGAGATCCATACGTATCTATTGTGATGTGCAGTCACTACGCACTGATACAAGTATATGAGTATCTTAGTCTAGATATTCGGGTTATTGCAATATGCGGATAGAATACGAGTTTGTCTTACTCCTAGTGCGCCACATTGTATGTCCCAAGAATCTGCATCAGGAACGATGCTGAGAACGTTGCTAGAACGTTACTATAACGTTGGAGAGAACATTACAGGGAACAGTACTGACTACGGTAGAATGCAACTGTCCGTAGCATGGGCATTGTACCGAGATGATCAGGTGCAGGCACCGCCCACCTCGATCACTCTACTCTACTCTACTCTACTCTACTCTACTCTACTCTACTCCACTGTACTCCACTCCTTTCTTCCCTCTTCTCTTCTTCTCTTCTCTTCTTCCTTTTCCATTGATCTCCCTGAGGTCAATCTTCCAATTTCCATTATGGCCAAATAAGCGCCTTTTCAAACCATGACAATTCTTCTTCTTCACAAGTGATCTTCACAGACACTTCGGTGCCACCTCTGCCATATCTATCCACAGAGACAGAGCCTCGACACACGCGTCATTCTTTCAGAACGGATCGTACTAACTGAGAACACTTATTTGAGTGTGTAAGTACGTTTCTTTGAGGGTTTGTATAGTACGTGTAATATCATAACGGTTGTGTTGACGCTGGTCGAGGCGCGGGCTTTCCAGTGCTTAGACAACCGGTCTATACGTTTCCTCGCCCTCCACAAATCTATATTTAATCAACCTTCCTTGTTTTGGTATCCGATGACCGAATTGATATTTTCTCACCAAGGTATTTGCCCTTCAAACTCATGGTGGGCCTAGCTAATTGCTTGCACCGGCAGGGGTGACAGCGGAGCGACACCACAACCATTGTAAACATCAAGGACCTCAACAGCTATATAGTGCATCGCGTCACGCACAAAATGACCGCAACATTCAACCAAGGCAGGTTTCATTCGCATGCGCTACTCACGGCGCCGTTGATGTGATTGTGCCGCCACCACGACCGATACCCCGACTACCACGCGGTCAATGTATACATGTTTTGGTTGTTGGGAGCATTCTGATAATACTGCTCGCGTACGCGCTTGTGACATGATTGTGCACATCTATTTGTTGAAGTGTGCTGTCTGGTTCTTACACCCCGACATGGTCGGCTTTTTGTAGTATCTGCACATGATTACAGTAATCAGTACTTCTGCATCTCTGTTAGCTGGCACCCTCAGTAGTATTTACCTTCTGCATTCGCATTGGTCTTGTGTGAACACAGTATATTTTGTTATTTGACGGCGTTGGCGCGTCCGGTGTATGATCCGGGACAATTATTATATAAACTATGAATGTGGCCTCTATCGAGATGGAAATAGCACAACTTGAAACTACACTAGCCGCATACGGAAATATGTTATAAGTGTTTCGACGGACGCGACGTTGAGCTTTGTTCCTTATACGCATTACGTATGAAGCGACGCCTGCGCGGCCATCGGTGGTCGGGCAATAATGTAAGTGTGACAAATTCCGCCTTGCGTTTGGATTCGGCGAGGCACGGCCAGAAACAAGATCAGCAACTTATTCGTTTGTTTTTTTCCTCCCCTTTATTATCTTCACATTTCCGTCCCTTTCCCTCCATAGACGTGACTCCGATCCCGGATCACAAAGCAGGATCTTCTCCCTTCTCCCCACTAGGGTTCGTGCCTTGCTTTTCATCGCGCAGAAGGTTCAGAATTCCCGACGCTCGCCGATTTTCATCGAAATTTGCTCACTCACGCTCTCACGCTTTCCGCTAGGCAAGATATTTTTGCGAGAAAAACTCACGAGTTACATGCACTCGTAGAGACTTAAACCCACGACCTTGACTCGAACAGGGACAATATTCACCTGTCATTCGACCAGGGATGCCGGTGCAAGTCTTCACTCAACTGTGTACTCTGAAATAGCGTGCTCATGACAGTACATAATACGAGCAGTGTTCAAACTATAGTACCGTCGTCGTCGAGAGCAAATATGCCGTGGTTGATGAGCTCGTTTTTTGTGGAATGCACCGACTCGTTCTATATCCCCTGACAGTGAGTTCTTCTTGAACGTTGCTGACATGTATTCATAAATTAGTTCAAGTACGACTAATCATGCCATTCAAAGGCTGTTGCAACGCGAAGATTTACGATATCACATCTAACATCAATTCCTGTCTGCCCACAATGTCATCTTGACCACAGATTATGTTTTATATGCTCAATATTCTGATGTGTTAAGCAACACATATTTCATGTATAGCTTATAAAAAGGGTATGTCTCTCATACCAAGCAACGCTAAATTGTTTTGGACTAGTTTTATTCACCCGATTCAACCTGGTTCAGGGGGTATCCAACTGGAGACACCAAACACTGATTACACCAGTGACATTCGGGTAGATTGTACAGACATGGCGTCTTACGGTTTAATAGCCGGACCATAAGCCAACGCGGTCGGTAGATGTATGGGTCGGTTTTAGGTAGCCTACCGTGACTATAGTAATTTGTACCCGGATACTTCAAATTTGCAGACGTTCAAGCAACCGACAAACTGTTACTATTGCCATCATCTCTCCCACCCATATTGCTGCACCCGTTTAAAGTATGTTAAGTGTCGAGAGGCAATAGGATTTGTCGCGTTTTCTGACAAATCACAGCGGGTTGAAGCATAAACCTCACACACTCTGCAGGAAATATAACAAACAAACAAAACGCTGTTGGAATTCAAGGTAATGTTTTTTTTCACACTGGCGGTAGTTCGATCGTGACAAACAATCACAAATATGTTCTCTGACACACGCGAACAAAACATATGCGGGATACCTCTTGACAACGAGTTCGGTTCGCCGATGGCATAGGGTCCAAGCAAGTAGTTTAACTGCCGGCTATGCTCCGGATCCCCTGTAAGCGGTGGATCATGGTAGCCTAGACCGTACACCGCTACGATAGTTCTCACGAAGATGAAGGACGGTCTGTGTGAACGTCCGTGTGGTGGGTCTTTTTGAGCTCGAACGACCTTGACAAGGTCGTGATATCTACTATGTATCCTTCTCTGAACACTCTATAGCGTTCCAGCACTAAGAGGGTTGATCGGGTGTTTTGGATTGGAAGGAAGAAAAGGTTGGAGGAATGGTGTAAGGGTTGTCACCTTCCGACATATATGTTGACAGGTCGGGAGTTCATGTAGGGGGGGGGGGGGGTAGGTTCCACTTTGAAGGGCCGCCACGTACGATGCTAAGCAATGTTTGTTGGAACCTAGAGCATGACGCTTCTTCGCACTTGTGAACCAACAACCTTTTACCTGAAGCAATTCAGGCCAAAGCAACCTTGTACCCAAGTAAGTGTCGAAGACGCCGCAAATTGAAGGGGAAACATCAATTAAAAAACAAAAAGTATGTACGGATATTAATAAGTAAACGGCGTACGTTTGCGCTATGAAAAACTCTTCCTCGGACCCTCTGTGATTATCAAATGATGCACTTTAAACGAGTGACCAAAACCTTCAAGGCACACTTATGCCCCGCTACTCAAGTTGGGTTTCACCTTTTGCTGTGTTGACCGATATCTATAGATGGCTAGACCGAACGTTTGTCGGGCAGCCGAGATACGAGTGGCCGTCCACAGAAGAAGCCGAGACCGTTAACGCCGTGACCCTACCAGTCACTATAAACGACATACAATGCGAAACACTACGAACATAGCTGGTGCTGGAGACAGGAAACGGCGCCTGCCGTGTAAGAACTTACCCGAGTGGCCCATCCAAATTTCTAAAGTGGGAAACATATGAGTTTTACTATTGATCCAGTACAAAGTCTTCCTTATAAGCGTTCAAGACATGCACCATAACTTATTGTACTTCTCCGGGAACCTCAATAGGATGGCCACTTTATTAGCAGTGGCCAACGCCCACTCGTGCATACTACTATCGGCAATGTCCCATATTTGACGGACACTTTGTTCGGCGGTCGCTACGCGTCGTACCGTGGCGGAACCAACAGGCACGGCCAATGCAGAATAATCTTCGTATTATGCCGGTCTCTAGATGTGTCGCTTCCTCGAGTGTGGTGGCCGCCCTAGATGCAAGCCGCAAAGAGGTGTACACAGGCCGCAAAGCCATAGGCACATAGCCACACGACGTCTACTGTCGTATTGTTCTTCTTCGTCGTGTCTTTGTTTTCCGCACTATATTCGTTATAGGACACGACCGTATCTTAACTCAGGGAGGTCCTGGTACTGCTGTATCCATGTGACCTATACGTCCATGCGTAGCTTGTACACACCAGTACCATCACCTCGCTTACTAGGATGAACAACACTACCGCTCCTGTGGGTGTGCTGGATGTTTTTGTTCGTTCTATTTATCCGTCGACATCCAGCACACCTGGCAGTGACCGTGCTGATTCCTTCTCCTAGCGAGATGCACGCGTTGTGGACACAATACCACGTTACGACATATTCACTAATCTTACTTTGGATTGCAGCGAGGGGGGTCTACCTGGCGCATACGTATGTTACGAGGGGGGTGGGTCTGATATTGCCAACCGTCGTCACTGGCAAACAACATCACCATCGTAAGCGTACCGAAAAGTGTATTTGTCAATCAGTAGAGTCTGGCACTTATTTGAGATTGCTGAGGTTGAGGTATATTATGCACGAGACACCGGGAATGACGCAACTAATGTTTCATCTTGTCTGATTGGTCAAAAAGTTTTGTTTAAACGGGGCAAGTGATCTTCTCTTTGATCGCGGAAAGCAGAGTTGGATAGGTCATCTGTCTGGGCGGTTGGGATCGACAAAGTTGGGCGTTGTCGTTTTTAGATGGGGGCAGGCCGCCATTGTTGCCAGAAACAATGAAAGCAGGGGTGTACGATAAAGGCCTCGACTGATTTGTTCAGGTGGGATTATCGGCCAGGTCGTGCTCATACCATCGAAAGGCACACATCGGCGGCGGTATGTATACCCAATAAAGTAACGCGGTGATACAATGAATGAGTACGACGTTCAAAAGAATATCTCGGCGGTTCGCGGCGGACGTCACCGTCCTACTCAAGGCTACCCAAAACGTATGGAGGAGCGTTGGATCGAGGCCCTTCTACCTTCATCATGCCGGCTCGTGATGTCAATGGTACGGCACGAAACGACGACAGTACAAAGAGTCAGTACACATTGGGCATTACCAACACAGTTTACAAACGCGCATCCGCCGGCCACTGCTGCAGGACCGTGGTCGTTGTAATGAGCCTCACGGAGTGAAACAATAAACTAGGGCGTATTCTCTAAACGCTAACATAGAAGCCGTTATCCTGGAGTCAGAATGGAGAACATTGGTTTTCCGTTTGAGATATATGTTCAGAACGACTACTCGTGTAGGTTCTCACACCGTAGGCGACGTGTACAAATGTTTCTGCACAAGCGTCGTGCGTGGTGTCTCGTAGTGTGTTCGGGTGTTTGTGTGTTGACAGTGCCGGCCTCTTGTGTGGACGACCACCCGCACTGAGGCTGCTAGAAATGGGATCGGTCAAGTCATTTATAGGTACGCTTGAACGCAAATAAATTTGGCGCCCAACTTGAGTAGCCGTACCTTGAATATTGTTAGCTTTTAGTAGGTACGATGCACCATTGGTTAACCCCAGAGGGGCCAAAGAAGCCTTTCCCAGGGTTAAATACGCCGTTTGCCTATTAATAGCTCGAAACCACTAGGCGCACGTTCGTACGTTGACAACAGTTGCAAACGTTCGTACGTTGACCACAGTTCGAGTTGTGTGCGTGTTGCTACGATCTGACCGAGCTTTTTTCCGAGTGCGATAAAACAGAACGTACCTTGGGAACTTCGCCGACAATCACGCGTTGGTCCACCTACGGGATCACGTACCTATATATCTCTTGCTCAAGGCACCACGACGGGAACGGTGGCAAGTATTCGCCCCCAAATCATAGTGTTGATCAGAGGTGTCATCCGCTTATGAATTGTGTTCGGGATACAGGTTTCAACAAGTATTGCGGAATATATTCGACTTACTATGGCGGCTATTTTTCTGGAGCCCTAGTGCCCTCATGGTATTGCTGGGGACTATCAAGGTGGCGCTGCATTGCCAGGTCGAAGGCTGAATGGTGTTCCGCGGAAATGGATAGGCAAGGTGCGAGACACATAAGTTAATGCTGTAGAAAGCGGCTGACCATTCCCAGAAAATACACGTTTAGGATATATGTGTTTAACCGGCCATCCTTTTACATGGGAATGTCGACGATTTGCCGGGAACAGGTGTGTTTCGATTCGTAGTAATTCCATGCTTGAGCAGTGTATATAGTCCTTGGTTTTCTTTTGCCAGGGTTATTTTGGCCGTTGCCGTAAAGAGAAAAGGGGGAACCGGCGGTTCACGTCAACACAATACATGTGACAGCAGTTGTCACAGGACAACACATGTAATCCAGACAAACGTTTCATGGCTCCTAAACAATGTGCGCTTTACGTCTTGATGGGCGTAAAGAGATAAATATCAGAGCTCGGCGAACGGTGTAATGCTATTCATTGCATGCCGGACGATGTAGCAGCCAATCGGGCCGATTGTGATCGGCAATGGATCACTGATATTTCACTGGGGTTTAGACATCGCTACCGCGATCGCTACCGCGATCGCTCAACCGAAATGGGGCTGTCGGTAGACTACAGCGAGCAATGTCATGGGTGAAACGGGCAGGTAGCACTCGGTTCAAAGACATCATCAAGACATGTGCTATCAACTCTGATGAACACAACGAAACCAAAAGTATATCGATAGCAGATGACCGCAAGAAAGATAGTACGTTTACACGATGAGAGGTATAGTCGATCGAGTCGGCATCGCGGATATTATCATGCTACTTTAAAGGTGATAAACGATAAGGGATACGCATCGGCCGTGGAACTCGTGGGGCGTTGACGATGATCATATCACAAAGGACGTCAAGATAAAACCTGTTCGAACACGTTGGACTTCGAAATATGTAGCACGTTTTTGGGTTTTGTTTTATGTACTTGACTGGAAAGACCGTCCGCTCAACGTACACGGACACTTTCAACACGGTAGGAGCCACCGGTAGGAAAAACAACGAATCCGGCACCGGAAACTATTGATCGGTAGTGTTTTCCCACAGGAATTGCGTGGGCAACGATACGTGTGCCTTCTTGTTCGTCGCGATATACCGATATCATACTTGGGGGAAAATTCACGTGAAGTTGAGAGCCTCGATATTGATCGATGTCTACATCTGTAGGATCACATTGTCCACTCAATCGACATCGGTTCTGGTCAAGGTGAAATACTGAATATCGAAAACTCCCTTTGTAAATGCCTGGCGTACGATATATTGTCCAATCGCGTATTGTCGACCCGTTGGAACATTCTCTCAACGTGCCGACTCCGGAGAAAGTGACGACAAGAGCACGCACGGCACAGAAGGAGTCACCACAGGTGTATTTTGAGGATAGTTTGGATAGCCAACAGAAACAAAAAATGACGCGAAACGCCCTGGGGGGCGCTACGACGTTGCCAGCGTTACAATACCAACCGGCGCTTTCGCGATGTGACTACGGGGTATTCTGGCAACCCATTCCTTGAACCGTCTCCCTCCAGCGCAATATTGGTTTCTCTCTTTCGCTCTTTCGCTAAATTAGTTAATTATCCCCCCCCATACCACGAACAACCTACTATACCTGTGGTATACCACTCACCCGATTATTTAAGGAAATTATACTTTGCGCATAGCTCTCCTTCGTCCCTTCTACCCGTTTACATCCAGCACACCCAGTGTCTGTGGCGATTCTTCATCCTAGAGAGTTACCACTTATGTGGTAAACAAACTACGACACAGAGATACTCCGTACATAACAAAGCTCTGGAGGGTTAAATATCGTAGCGATCGCTCAATTTTTAATAGGGTTTGTTTTGTGGTATACGAAGTGTCACCTTCCCTTCTGGGTGTTTTGGGTGCTTGCCAACCTGTGGAGCGATCGCTCTATTAATAGAGTTTGTTTAGTGGTTTACGAAGTATCACCTTCCCTTCTGGGTGTATTGGGTGCTTGATAACCTCTGGAGGATATTTTGCTTTATTCACCATCGAGAGGGTGCAGTCTGGAGTATTGATGAATAATGTATATGGTAAAAAAACACGGTCTCCCTCCGGCGACCCTCCGGGAGCCCTCCGGGGGCCTTCCGGGCCCCCCTGCGGGGGGCCGCACATATATACAGTACACGTAGCTTGACAGTGTGGGCTTTGCGTACGGTGCGGTGCGGTTCGGCGCGTATTTCGCCGAAGCGACCGCACCTGTACGAGTTTTCGTTCAATGCAACCGCACCACACTGCACCACACCACACCGTACTGGATGTTTCCCACAATTAATTCATCCGGAAAGCACCGCACCGTATCATTCAAGAAACGAACATCGACCTTTTACGGCACCATTTGGCTCGAACATCACTAATATTTGCGCGAACGTCTTACGGTCATACAAGTGTGCTACGGTGCGGGTGCGACGCGGCGTGTTGATTTACCGGCTTCCACCCACCTATCGTGTTATTACCGCACCGCATTGTGTTCGAGATTAACACCGAACCCCGCGGCGCACCGTAAGGCAGTGCAGTACACGCATGTTCTACGGTATGGTACCGAACTCGTCTGGGGATGCTCGCATGAGGAACTACTTAGCTTGGTGTAAGCACACCACACCTAAACCTGGTATTTAGTGAAGGTGTAGGCTCAACCCGACGGGCAATTTCATGCCCTGCTATATACCAACAGTGCCAACGACAAGCATTTTGCAGCTCAAATGAGATACATATCATACCAGGTAGTTCCTCCATACAGGATCTCCGACAATCGCAAATGTTTCACAAACAATTGGCGACAGTATAGCGTACAACGTAGTTTAAAGGATATAGTGTAGTGTATAGGGCATCTTGTATACAGTCTCTAGCCCGATAATAGCACGCCCCAACATCCTGCGACTAGAAACCGCACCACGGTTCGGTACTGCACCGTGAAAGGCCTATGATCAAAATGATGCATTGCTCCTACTCGTACCAGCATTTAGTAAATAGCTTCGAATTATATGTTTCGGCTGAGTATTCTGTGGTCGTGGTGGATCGAAATGCGGACGCCGTGCCACGGGCGTGTATTAGAGCGACCACGAGTAGGTGTCGACCGTGCTACGTGATCAAAACAACGACGGCACCTCTAGGTGGAGGAGGGACATTGGCCCGGTGGTTTATATCGATTTGCCACTCCCCGACCATTCACGGGGGCTTTGCTGCGTGCACTCCACGGTAGAGGTCAGGTAAAATAAGTTTGGGTGGGTCAATGAACTAGGATGAATTTTCTAACCCAAGGAAGTGTTGGTAAGACCACTGCCTGTGGCAGGAGGCCTCAACTAATTACGTGACCCGTGAAAGTGCACAATAGCATTACAGTAAAATCGAGCGTCAGCCAGTTGGAACAACATGATCGTAGAGACAACACCCAGGACAATAGGTTCGGGGTCAATAGTGTATCGATTGGACCCTATTCCAATAGGAAGTCTGTTGTTTCGTGTTGTAGGTATCGATTGCCACTTTTAAATCCTGTTGTGGCCGACAATGGTTATTATCAGTCACTTTCACTGATCTTCTCCTGGTGGCCGATAACCTATTGTACCTACTGCCCTGAACATATTGGCGAAACAAGTAGATGTCGATAGACTTTTTCCAGGACGGTTTTGCTCGAGCGACATGATATTGGTTCTGGAAGCCGGAACCTATGGTTTCGGACAATAGGTATCGATGTAATTTTTTACCATCCTATGGTTTCATACAATAAGTATCGATTGATTTTCCACCATCCTATGG
Organism: Saccharina japonica; assembly: GCA_008828725.1. NCBI lineage: Eukaryota > Phaeophyceae > Laminariales > Laminariaceae > Saccharina > Saccharina japonica. The sequence goes on from MEHQ01002346.1 coordinate 1,349,487, forward strand.
TTTCGGACAGGAGATATCGATTTAAATATCACCATCCCATGGTTTCACAAAATAGGTATCGATATGAATTTCACCGTCCTATGCTTTCGGACTATACGTACTTTCGGACAATAGGGATCGATGGAAATCTCACCATGCTATGGTTCCGGACAATAGGTATCGATATGTTTTTTCACCATCATAAGGTTCCGGACACTACGGTAGGTGTACGACAGTCACGGCATACACATGTATGTACCAGGTATCATATAACACAGCAGTACGGCAAAGATCGGGATATAAGTCATTCGGAAAAGATAGATCACTCAATATTCTTCATGCCGTGTCCGAAGCAGTTGGAGGTAGGTGGTTTGAACAGCAAGGCAGTCAGTACGGCGGAATCTCTCTGAAGGTCCGATCTTCACTATTTCAGAGCGATCTGTCTGTTTGCCGGTCGGCTGTTTAGTATACCTTGGATACTCCCCTATCTAATAGGCTTCTGGGCCAACAAAAGATCGAAAGTTACGGCGATCGATTGCCTATCGCTGGCCACAATGGGTTGGTTTCGCGGTCTATAGATAGGTATTGAAACCAACAATAGGATTAGGGTAGTGGCCACGAGAGCCTATTGTGCGACCGATAGCTTGTGGATGTGTCTATCGATAAGTGTCCTGGGTACCAATATCTATTGAAATTTAGCCCCAGTAGGCTATTGTTCGATCCATATCTTCCTATCATCAACGATCGATACATATTGGTTGTAGCGATAGGCGTGCAAGCATGTCGATCGATAGATCGCGCTTGGTTCAATAGGTGTGCAATGATATCATACGATACCTATCGCTCAATTCAATAGGGCCGCAATGATATCTATCAATATCTATCGCCCAACTCGACAGTTTCGTAAGGGTATCGACCGATATATATCGCCTAATCCAAGAGGTTTACCATGGTATCGATCGATACCTGTTGCAGTTCAATAGGTTCGTAAGGGCATCGATCGATATACCTATTGATCGATCTAATAGTTTTGCAACGGTAACGATCGATACCTATCGCCCAATGCAATATGTTTGGAAGGGTATCGACGGAGCCTGTTTATTGCCTAATCAACAGCGTTTGCGATCGGGTCGATCGATACCTATTGCCCAATAAAATAGTCGAAGAGTTAGGTATCGACAGACAATTTCGATACGTACATATCCCAACTACCCTGAATACAATACCCTATTGAACGAAACTCTGAACCTATTGGCTGAAGACATGGGTATCGACAGGTAATTTCTAACACCTAACCCGAGTACAATACAGCCTATTGTACACATATCTTTTAACCTATTGGTCAAATAAATAGGTATCGATAGGAAAATTTGAATACCTGTCCCAAGTACAAAAGCCTATTGTACAGATACTTCTGAACCTATTGGTTGAAGCAATAGGTATGGTAAGGGTAATTTCTAACCCATACCCCAAGTAAAATAGCCTAATGTACAATTATCTCCGAACCTATTGGTCGAAGCAATAGCTATCGATATGCAATTTCTAGAACACACCCCAAGTACAATAGTCTATTGTATACTTTTCTCTAAACCTATTGATCGAAGCAATAGGAATTGGTAGGAAAATTATGATGCAATAGGTATCGATATTCAATACCCCACCGTTTTGAAATATAAATAGGCCTATAGAACAGGCTGTTGTCCAGGGTGTGGTGGAGACGCGGTCCCACCAGTAGAATGCTACGCTACTGGGCCACGATGAAGAACACAAAATCATGCTCTTTCAAAATGCCCAAAACGCCAAAGCATGAAGGCTCTTGAGCAACAATTCTGGCTATCCCACCGGACCAGCTCAACAAGTACGCAACAGACGTGTCTGCGTTCGAAGACTTTCGTGGCCTGGATCGCCACCGCGCTGAGTACGTACTCAGCACCGCGGTCGTTTTTCCTGTGGTGACCAATCCCTGCTTCGGGGCAGGAGGCCTCAACAAACACAATACTTACTTTAGTGATCGGTACATGTGCACAGGAAAACTGAAGTATTGAGTTCATCGTTTCGAACTATTCGTTGTCGCTAGTCTATAGTCGTGAAGGATGATAAAATCGGCTCTTCAATTGTAAGACGCACCACCATTATCACGACCATGACCACAAACACGACCACTACAACAAACAAAGAGATGGTGTAGGTCAACGATGGATTCCATATGTTTGCAGCGGTGTTTACTGTTACCCCATCCAGAACCCGCTCTATTTCGTCGTACTCAATTGGTTTGCGAGCTTGACACTAGGCCGTAAACCCCAATAGTGGTATTTTCCGTGTTTCCGGCGCGTGGTTTGCAATTAGTTTATAGCACGGGGCGTTTACACAAATAACTTTTTAATTTGCTCAACTCAGCGCCCCATAGCCGTATCTATCTCGGGCGGGACTTTACCAGCATCGTTACGGGATACGCGGAACATGAGGGCAGTAGCCCGTATCTATGTAGCGAAACGATGTTGGGGAGTAATGACAGATATATATATGTATCGCGTAGCTATGGCGGGTTAATGGTGTACTGCAATTTATGTATACAAAGGCCGAGCGCCATATGTACATTGACTCATGGAAGAGAATGAACGAAGTTCCTCGTGTTTGAGCCAACTTAATTCAAGACGTGTTGTGTTTTGGTAGGAATGTTCAGTCAGCGGGTTTACCAAGGTTTGCTAAAGACCAACGCCGAGATCGGCGTGTCACTGGAGTTACGAAACGAGATGCAAGACCCAATGCGCGTTATCTCTGGGTTTACACTGCCGGAAATATTGGTACATTCTGCAGTAGAACGAAGTCCGTCGCCCTGGAATTTGCGTTCGCGCCAATTTAAGATGTTTGGGACAACCCAGCACGTGAAACCTGCGGCAGTACGCACACCTCCCCGTCGTTTACGCTAAAGACATAGGGATCTCAGAGCACAATGTAAATTGATGCGACATATAGACAGAGTAGAGAACCGTTCGTGTGCACGAGTTTTGCTCATGGGACATGCCATGCGTCCTTGTGCCCTCACAGCAATCTCGAACATCAAACGAGACTGTGATGGGCGGTCAACATATATGATCGCTCGTGGGCGTCGGATGTTGTGGTGGGTGGTATTAATCGTGACAGAAGCGGTCGATCGGCCGTTATCGTTTCTTCTTCACTATGCCTTGTGTCAACACAGGCGGCGCAGAAGGGCCCCGGGAAGAACATTGCCCATCTGCCAGTTTCTGTCTTGGGTTTGCCAGACAATGCCAAGGCCCTCGTATCGTCTAAGTTACTCTAGAATATTTCCTGCAGTATTCATGTATCACTATTGTAACATACGAGATATGTAAATCAACTTATCGTGCATATACTTCATCGCCCCAGTGGCAGATATATATATACTATGTATGCAGTCGTAGCCTTAATCAGATTAGACGAAGAGGGTATTGATACAATGGACAGGTGGTCGGCACCAGTTTTGTTTTATTGTGTCGAAAGTGTAACGTCCTAACTTCAGACTGAACGTTCGAAATCGCTCGCATCCTGTATCCCGTTCGTTGCGGTTATGTTGCGAGCGAAGGAAGGCCATACCGTCCACCAGAGGTAAGGCGAACGACGAGCTGAAATACCTGCAAAACGGTATCCTTCCTGGTGAGCGGGCGCATCAACCACAACCGACAGCGGAAAAAACTTGGGAACAATTGGAGCGAGTAAGTTCGCTCACCATCTTGCTGCTCCTACGACTATTCGGCCGGTGGACCTGGCTGGTGAGCGGGCACAACCTACGCAGCGCGCTTCGAGGGAACTTGGCCAACAGACTGACCGTTTGTGCGATAGACACGGCAATCGTGGAGACGGAGCTGGAGACAAATATTCGGGGGGGAGGTGTTCAGGCTGGGAGGGGGAGGTTGAGAAGGAGGGGGACGTGGATGGAGGAAGCGACAAGAAAGTTGACAAGGAGGCCGAGGAAGCGTTCTACTTCAATATGTCGCCGGCGGTGAAAGCACAGTGTACGCAGGTAAAAAGGCTTTTCCCTGTTGGGCTCACGAACACCTGTATACCTGGTACAGCAGTAGTACGACTGTTGCTGTTGTCTGCACGCACTGACGAATCGCTTGCAGCATAGTAAAATTGTCTCCTCTCTTTACCTCTGTGCAGGTTGTACTTGCTTGCCAGAATGAAGGATGGGCGAAGTTGTAGTCACCCGTCATCCGACGACCCGGTGAAGTCCTCGTCAAACACACGCCTGGAAGGGTGTCTCCATCCGACCGTCTACGCATACGCCAACCGTCTGTACTTCGCCTCACAGGGTGTACCGCACCAACCCCCGTGCAAGAAGCATGGATGGAAGGCCGTGGAAGACGGGCAGGTATCAACTGGCAATACTGTACTGCTGTGTTGCTGTCGGAAACACATTTGTGGCACGGCACCTCTGTGGAAGAGTAAGAAGGCGCACTCGTAATTACGAACCCTGTATAGGATAGCGAGGCACCTCAGGCGGATGCTGATTGATTGCTCTCCGTTATCAGTTGATCATCAAGGGGTGGACGCGAGGTCGGCGGGTTTCGGGTGTCAGCGAGGACTGGTGGATGATCGGTACTCGACATATCTGCAAGCTCTGCCACCTTGACCATGCCAAGTTCAAGGTGGTTTAATCCGTGCTGATGTGTCGCATAGTGTCCCGTGTCATTGGTGCAGCTATGGTACCATGCATTGACCACAAAATCGTTTTTCATTTCTTCCATCCCATTCATTATATGTGCCATTCTTTTCTCTCTGCCTCTTCAGTCGTAAGTCAGATCCAGGGTCATATAGTAGACTCCTCTCCCCCCTCCCCACTACAGTACGTGCTTTGTATTTTTGTCGCGAAACGGTTTTGGCACTCTTTCTGTACCTGCTTAAATATATCGAGTATCCTATCAAATGTACATGATGTATATCTCAGGGTTTCAGTGATTTTTATTGCAGGCCCGTGTTCAGGAGTGGAAGGGCGAAGACGTCGAAAAGCAACGGCGAGTCGCCGAATTTAAGGGTCACTCCTACAACTTCACATCGTACGACCCGGGCGTCATGCAGATGTACAGTGAACGGTTCCCAAGACTCTCGGCAACAACCCCTTATCTGCTGGCTTGGTAAACGGAGCTTTCAGCCCGCTCAGAGACACTGAGGGGTGGGCGCACGTCTCTGCGCTTGGCCGGCTTGAGAGGTGAATATTTTGCACACATGCTCGGACTGTGCAAAGGAACAATGTTGCGAAGTTTCAGTACCGCTAGTGACGTCGAGTGGTTGTTGCAGCATCCTCGCTGCCGCGGTCAGTACCCTCACATCACAGCCCGTGCTTTGCGACGCGGCGTGGTTTTTGCTTGAACCAGATGTGACGAAGTTTGTCGAGGGCGCTACCAAGGATGTGCTTGTGTGTTCAAAGCTCCGAAGCCAGGACAAGGACTACCTCGAAGTCATGGAGAGGCTTCGAAGCGGCTTGTACCGACCTTGCGACGATGTCGCCACTATCGTCCCACTCCACGTGCTCCCACCCCTACCGCAGAACAAGGCCAACACACGTGCTCTCCGTGTGGAGCACGACTGCAAGCATTTGTTCCTTGTGTGACAGCGGGGTGTGGTATCTGAAAAGACTTCAGGTGGTGCGGCTGGGGATGCCAGAACGGGGGGTGATGGTGAAGAAGACGCGTGCCAGGTGTCCTACGTGCAAGCAACGCCTGGTTTTGGAGGACTCGTACCGGCACCTGGTGTCGGGAGACTTGTACCTGATGGTGGCGGACTCGTATCGGGTTTGGGGGGGTGCTGGCAGGGTGTTGGGGTAGCTGGGCTTGGGGGGGTAGCACCCCAGAAAAAGTACAAGGCGCGCCCGCAAACGAGTAACGAGAGACAAAACAAGTGCCGGGCAAAAGGCTAGGACGGAACAGGGCACACCTTCTGACTCTGCGTCGCGGACGCCGGATGGCGCGAATAGTTTAGTAAGGAAGAACAATGGAATAACTCGCCGCATCTGTTTTATTTAATTCGCTAAGGTAGTGACGTCGGTTTGGAACTTCAATGCCTAATCGGTTCAAAACGTCCCCCCTTTTGAGCTTTTGTGTTGTTTTATTTTGTTTTTGTTCTTTTTTGGTTCTTCCTGCTTTTTGTATCTTGCTTTTTCATGCAGTGTGTGTTGTTGTAATAACTGCTGTCATATGTATTAGTTGTGCACTGCACTTGTATTGTAGGGTTAGCAAAGGATAGGTGGGTTGGGTGGGTGGGTGGGTGGGTAGGTTATGGATGGGTTCGAAGGTGGATTGATGTGGTCGTGTGACGTACCAGTCATAGCCTCGGCGGTCATTCGACTATTCTACTGTAGATGATTATTAATATATATATTATACGAATCTTACGATAATTACAGTCTGCACGTATCACATGCATGATCTACAGGGGTTCGCATGAAAGTTAAACCTGTTTTTTTTTCATTTCTGCCGATACCGTTATACTAAAATAACGAAGACGACAAATCACACGCCGTTTGTGTCCAACGGTACCGTGAGTAAAAATGAAAATTCGCGTTTGCGTCTTTTTTTTGCAGTAAGGAAAAAGCCCAGAAACGGATTTTTTTCCAGAGCCATCAAAAATGAATGTTTTTCACCAAAACAAGTTGTATGATGATCGTATAGCCTATCACCACAATTGTCCGTGATTAAAGTTTGAATATCGTGTCTAGAATGTGATTTTCATAGCCTTCGGGAAATAAGTGTATTGAAACTTGGCCATTTGGAATCCTATACGAAATCTGCCTTCGAAGGTGAATACCAAACAAAAATGACATGGAAAAAAAAAGATGCAAACGCGAATTTTCATTTTTACTCACAGCACCGTTGGCCACAATCGGCGTGTGATTTGTTGACTTCGTTCTTTCAGTAAAGGTATCGGCAGAAATTAAATAAAACAGATCTAACTTTCATGCGGACCCCTGTAGACTCTCTGCGCTCCATGGACGGCTGCTCGCTTATGCCACTGTGTCTGAAGGGAGTGCAGTTGAAAATGACTCGTGCCTCGTACAACACTCCATATGACAACCGCAACCGATTGTATGTTTTAGTTTGCCCGATAATTGAGGTATATATGTTCCACTCGACCTTTTTTACAACTGTTGACTTTCATACTGGTTCAATACGTAAATACCTTGCTACCACTATGAACGGAACTATATAAGGGCCGTTTGGATTCGATTTATTTAATCTCATAACGGTCCTTGTACTTTCGTCCAAATTGGTACGAGGTACGTAACACTCCCTATTCATACGTTGTTATTGGCAAACTCAGGTGAACTGTACTCGTACATATATATGATATGTACATGATATATACCAGAGTTGTAGATATCATGTGCGGACGGACACAGCAAAAGCAGTCGTATCAACAGTACAACAAAAATTGTAAATACTATTAGGCATGGTGGACACATACATCAGCCCAAATGCGACGCCAGGGACAGCAGACGAGCAATCAGCAGGCAGACGGGCGGCAAAACTCAACCCCGTATCGAAAACGCTTTCACAAGTTATAGAGGTTTTCTTTTCTTTTCTTTTTTCCCAGGTCCCCCTGCTAAAACATTGCCCCTGACTCGTGGGTGCCGGCTATGTAGTCACGGGTGGTCTGAATCACAGCAGCGATCGATCGTCCTCATTTTTTTCCCATCGTAGCATATATTTTCATTTCCTTTGTGGATTCCGTGAGGCGACGTAACGCCCAAATGAAGAAACATGCTGCCGTGCTTTGTTTTTATGCAATCATAATACCGACGACGTTCCTTTTTATCAAGAACACACGACCGTACAGTGTAGTAGTCGTTTGCACCTCTCCACGTAGTATGCACGACGGTATCCTTTTCTCACCTCCATTTACGTCAGCCGAGTTGTGTGTGAACGTGGCATTGCCGTCGATACTCAACTCCGAGTCTTGGGCGTGAATAGCACCTGCAGGTACAATAAAGGTACGCAGTGGGTAAGTGTTTGTATGATATTCGCCTTGAGGACGACGTCGGTGGTGCACGACCGGCCTCACAATGATCTAGAGCCCCTGAATGCGTGAGTTTGAGAGATAAAGAGCTTCCGCCGAATGGAGAACAGCGGTGATTACTCAAATCTACGATATGTCCACTAAACGAGCAACCGAAGACTACATCCAGCATACCAACTTGTTTAACGATTGCCACGTATAAACAAACGTTGATACCACGTGCCATCTGTTAGGGGTGGTATCTGCATGCATGGCGAGTAACATATGTTTACACCGGCGGTTAACGACATCATGGTTTGGTATGGGTGTATGGTAGAAACAGCTGAGGAGCGGTGCATCCAGATCGTTTTGCATTCTGGAGCATTTGCGCAGGCAATATCACGGAACCCAGGTTTGTCACAAGAGAGGATTGTGTAATTAAAAGTTATGTATCAGCAATTTGGTACTACAGTAGTTAAACCGTTGTTTTGTTAATGTTAGGATTCTTTAACGAACCTATGGTAATACGGTGGGCTCTGCGTCGTGTACGTCAAAATGTTGAGATTATCCCATAGAGGGAATGTGGGGTAGGTTCAAGGGAGACAACACCAGGCGGAAATCAGGTAACGTAGGGATAGAGGGAAAACCCACACCAGTTAGTTGAAGTCGACCCGTTTTTCCACCCAGATAAGCTCAGTACGGCAAGCACCGTGCGTACTGTAATTAGGTTAATCACCCCACGAGTAAGGATTCAGCTCTTACAAACGATTTAGTGATCCAAACGGCTATGGTTAACCCACAGGAGGTGAACTCAATACGTATATATTGGATATTTTGAAAAGATATAGATATAAGGCGGACAGATGCTACGAATGGGGAGTAGCACTTTGTCCTGTAGTTTTAGCCGATAAAAGCCCCTTGACGGGGAACCCACCTTATCTTACTTCACGGGATTCTCAAGTCTTCAACCTGTCTGGTTTTGCGATACGAAGACCGTCATATCAATATTTCTCCTAGCCTCATCCCACGATAGGTATGGGTTGCAGTCGGTGTTGGCCTTCTGGGGCAATATTTAGCGACTGACTATTAGTAACAGTAGTATACTCCTCAAGTGAGCACCTACCGGCTATGCTAATACTGTTACCATCATAATAGTTATGTATTGGTTTTAAGAGTAGCGCATAGAAAGCTTGGTTTTAGGAGTAATGCTTCAGGGTAATGACTTACTAATAGTATAGAAGTCATGTAAGAAGCTCAGACAACAAGACAACCCCCCTATAACGTGGTATTGCTCTCTCTCAGTGGTCAGCGCCGGCCACCACCCGACGCTGGCCACATTCCTACCGGGTATACCGGATTTTGTCTACTCAATCCCCAATAGGTACCCAATTCGTAAACCCATCTACCCGAAAATGGCCGGGCTGTTCGACCACAACGGCCCAACGGCCCACCACGCTCCAGCCGACGTATCGACGTATCCGCGAGTTCCAAACCAGGTTCTGCCGGGTTCCGGGTTCTTGTGAGATGGCCGGTACTACTGATGTACTCGTACTGCTGTGCTGTGATGAAGTGGCTTTTGGTTCGGAAAAGGAGAGAGCGCGCAGTCAATCAGCTACATAGAACTACCACTGTGCTTAGGTGGCTGGTAGCTTGTGGTTCGGAGAGGAGGGAAAGAGAGAGCGATGTTGTTTAGGCGGGACAGGGACCAAATCAACTACTACTACTGCTGTGCCGTGATGAGGTGGCTTTTGCTTGGGAGAAGGAGAGACAAAGCGTTGAATAAACTACTACTGCTATGCTGAGGTGGCTGTTGGCGTGTGGTTCGGAGAGGAGCGAGAAAGAACGGTGTGTTTTACGTGAGAGAGGGAGCGAATCAACTGCTACTGCCGTGCCGTAATGAGGTGGCTTTTGTTTGGTAGAGGAAGAGAGAGCGCTGTGAACCAACCACTACTGGTGTGAACCACCCACTACTGCTGTGTGCGGTGGCCAGGCGGCTTTTGCTTGGGAGGGGGAGGCAGCGCGAATCAACCAAACAGTGATTTATATCAAGCAGATGGTTCCATCAGCTACACGTCAGATCTTGAGCGGAACTTGGCTGGTGCGTCGGCTGGTGCGTGGTGGACCGTTGGATCGTTGTGATCGAACAGCCCGGCCATTTTCAGGTAGGTAGGTTTACGAATCGTGTACGTACCTCTTGGGGGTTGAGTAGCCAAAATCGGGTATACCCTGTGGGAATGTGACCAGCGTCGGGTGGTGGCCGGCGCTGGCCAATGAGATGGCTCCCTGAGGTCGTGGCGGTCACCAAAATAGATTGGTACCCTGTTTTGTCCACAAACCGATCGGGTATACCCGAGTTTGGCCGCTGCTCAATACAAAACATCTGGCACGTTTTCATTATAGTTGAGTTGTGCGTACTGTATACACTTCGTGGTTGCAACCATATGTACAACACAGCCTACTACTGGCAGGAAAACGCGCCAAATACAAATACACCTGCCGTGAGTGAACAGCGCACGAGCTCCTTCTCCCCCTTTGCCTGTTTAACACAAAAGGAGCATGTGTTTGCAAGGTGCAAGTGTATGGGGGAATTCTACTCGGGGTACACCGTTGTGCAGAGGAACCCGGAAGCATAAAAAACAACTGTAATTAATTCATGACTCACGATACACAGGTGTACCCTACACCCCCCTTTTGATGCGTTGCACAACAACTATTCTGCACGTAATTTTGCTGTGTGGGGCTTGCGAAAGACCAGAAATGTACCAAACGCCTGGGCAACCGTCTGCAAGCCACGAAACTACGAAATAATCGTACAATACGTTTACCAGACCCTTTGTGGCGCTTGAGGCGATACCACTGTAGTCCGGCCGTTGTATGATACACGTGGACACAGTCCGCCTCAATCGCTCAAACTGGTATCGATCGGCGACGGCACGTGGGCAGTGTCCTCATATATTGAAACCTTTCTTTTTGTGATGCAAATAATTTTATTTAACTTTGTGTGTTACCCGCCGTTGTTGATATAAGGTTATTGGTGTTTGATGCATAGTCGAGGGGCCACTACCATTATGTCAGGCCGATAGCCCTTCCTGGCAGAGTGGGCTGGAAAAATACATGAAAAAGGCAGTCCATTGTTTTCCATTTTTTTGTTTTTTGTTTTGATAATTTTCCTAGTTTGATATTGTTTAGAAATATTCAACCTATATAGGGGATGGGACGCTTATTTGATGTCCCTTCTCTAATAATAAATATGCTTCGATAAGTATCTGGCGAGGGGACACGATACATACTAACCCCGTACAACAGGCAAAGGCCTTCCTTGATGGACAACATATTGTACAAGGCGGTGGGGTGGCTGTCACACAGCAGATCAGCTGGCTGGTCCACTCACGACTACCACTTTGGTGCTTCAAAGCGCGTGACAGCTCTACGTGGGCCAGTTTGGTGATCGATGCAACCGCTAGTTGGCTTTTGGTTTGTCTTAGGGTGAGAGTTATTATTACTGGTATGGTACACAGTGTCCCCCAGCCGTTGTGATGAATGAGTGGTAGGATCCCAGTGTCCTATCACCCCCCCTGATTGTTTGAAACCAAGACCTACGAAATCGTTCGGGTATTCCTGAGCGATTCTATGAACAGCACCCCCTTGTGAGCACCCCCCCTACTGTAGTAGCTGCCTGGAATAGTCAAATTGTGGCAAGTGTCTCTGTTTGCACTATCACCCCTCGCTGGAATAACAAACCCTACGATGCCTAGGTGAGTGTACCAAGTATACCAATCTCTACGCATCCTACATATATATTACGCCGCCAAAGGACCCACCCACTGGCAATAAATAATTGACGACAGGTGCCGACACATATCGAATATCACCGGGGTGCGTTAGACACCAGCGGATCACGGAACACCGGTGTACCAAGCATACCGTGGCGGTGCACCAGCAGTACATGTTTCGGGGGGCTTTGCAGCAGCCGTGACGACGATGCTAGCAGCTGCGTCGGCAGGAGTGGAGGCAGCATCGCTGAAACACGTAGTGGCGGGAAATGTTGCGGAAGCAGTGCTGCCTACGCAGCGGTAGTATACCGATATCGGCGGCATTAAAAACTATGCAGGTGATGGTATCGATGAAGCATCCGTACCGAGGCTATAGGGTTGAAGTATATACGGAGCCACAGCTGCCGTCGCAAATACGTTACACCGGGAGTAGTTGCGACAGGAATTGGCGACGGTTACGGCGGTATCAGTAACACTACAGTAGCGCAGTAGACGCGACACGTGTAGCAGATATAGCGTCATTGAAGCCTCTGGCGATAGTCGCGTCGATAGCATCGATAGCCACGGTAATGATGTTCGTCTACGTACAGTAGGTATACAAATATCGCGCCATCGCAACACACGGGGCACCTCCGGCATCGGTATCTACTGCAACTTTGTGTGCTGAGAGAGCCGTAATTTGGTGTAGAGTAGTCGCGCTAGACGCGTGCTATGAGTTGCGTAGAATCCAATGTGTCTGGTCCGGCACACTTGGAGAGCTCCCTACCTCACACGAACGTGACTTAGACATTTCACGGATAAACATCGTACAATGAGCTACGTGCACAGCAAATACTAATACACAACACGAACACAGGCGACCCTTGGTGGCTGCTCAGTAGTAAGTGTATAGGGCAAACATCTGCTACTTCGATCGTATCATGTACGGGTAGAAGACATTCGATGGAGCCAGCGGTCGACAGGCGCCGACATGTCGAGACAATAGCATTTGCTGTTGGTTGCGTGTTATGTACTGCCTAGTAAAACCATCCTTTTGTGTGGAAGGGCAATACATTATGGTTTTCTGGTACCATCTATTTGCTGGCGCTACGTAGCTCGCCCGCCCTTTTCGACGCGTGCTTGCTTTACTTCCCCGATGACAGTGCATAACGTGGATGCTGTTAAAAGCGGCTTGAAATGCTCTACCCGAGTCACCATCACGATAAGCCATACCTCACCGGCCTGTCAACCTATTGACGAAAGGAAATTGTAGGACATTTCGCTCGGTTTACGGGAAGTGAAAAGCGAGTTGGCCTGAATGGGGTCACCATGATGCATGGTCATCAGCCGTTGGAAATACGTGTTTCAATTCGTTTTGTCTTGTAGTGTCTGACATTTATTTGTTTATCAAAGCTTGGGCCCAGATGGGCCTTGTTGACGATCTCCGCAGACATTATTTCTCCTCAGCTGGGCCTAGTGTGTTCTTCGATTCGCCGGTATCTAGCCACCGATCGTGGGGAACGAACACAATCCGATTCGTGTGCCATCTGCTTTGCGTGAGCGATATTTCAGGTGTCTCGATAATTTGCGTGATATGTTTATATTCATATTTAAAACACTGTCGTGTAGTATGTACTATAGTTTACTTTGTCAAAATTTGTCGTAGGTGAGGGAAGGTCTACACAGCCTTCACGCATACATAAAACATAGGATATCTAAGAGGGGTTTGGTGGTAGTTAATTCATTTGGCAAAACGAGGAGCGCGATTTCCGTGATACCGAGTTGAAATGTGTGCTGTGATCAAGTAAGTTTCACATCAAGGTCGGACACAACGCGCTTTAGTCTTGTGCGCATACACGTGCTGTATCGTAAATGTTAGGCTACATGTGCTTTGTGAGTATTCTCGGCGTATTTGTGTGAATAAACATGTGCATATTGCGCAAACATTCTTAAATAGGCGGCCCCCGATTGCGTGCGGTCACACTCGGCAGACGAACGAGTTGCTGAAGGCGTCTGCCACGAAGCATTGACACTTGGCATATTCCATTGTGTGCTTCGATAAACATTCTGACCAGCTTGTTAAGTGCTGGTTGCCGTGATGACGTACCGGTTTTGTGGTGTTGTGGTTAGTGACGTTTGTCAACAAATCAAGCAGCTGGTGTCGTCTGGTATCGGATGCAGGCGTAGTCGCTCGCCGAGGATTATTTTGTCGTGTTCTGATTGTTGTACAGCTGTATCGTTTTGTAGGGCGCACACAAGGTGCTCTTTCTGCCGGTGCCGTGGTTGCAGAATGACCATTTCCTACTCACGTTCGATGCCCTTTCGGGTATTCGACCTTCTTTGCCATTGTGTTGGATTTGTTTTCCTTTCCAAGGTTTTTCAGCGTATGCGTAACTTTCTTTAGGCCGCTGTTAGTGCCTATGTGTTGGCTTTATGCCGCCGACAACAAACCACAGTTGCTCTGCTGAAGTGTGACGGCACGTGATGACTGTGCTAGCATATGGACGATGAGATCCATACGTAATCATATTGTAATGTGCAGTCACTACGCACTGATACGTCGTACGAGTATACTAGCATATTAGTCTAGATATTCGGTTAATTGCAATCTGCGGATAGATTACGAGTTTGTCTTACTCGTAGTGCGCTGTATTGTATGTCCAAATCATCTTCACCTGGAACGATGCTGAGAACGTTGCTACAACGTTACTATAACGTTGTAGAGAACATTGCAGGGAACGATACACACTACGGTTGAATGTAACTGCCCGTAGCATGGGCATTGTACCGAGATGACCAGGTGCAGGCATCGCCCACCTCGATCACTGTACTCTACGCCTCTACTCTACTCCTCTACTCTACTCTACTCCTCCTCCCTCTTTTCCTCTTCTCTTCTCTTCTTCATTTTCCATTAGTCTCCCTGAGGTCAATCGTCTTTCCAATATGGCCACATAAGCGCCTTTTCAAACCATGACTTTTCTTCTTCTTCACAAGTGATCTTTACAGACACGTCCGTTCAACCTCTGCCCTCTTTCTCCGAAGAGACAGAGCCTCGACACACGAGTCAGTCTTTCAGGTTATGAGCCTCGACTTTGGTCTACGCACCGGCTGGCACCACGGAACAACGTCTCCCGGAGAGCTCGTCACGTTCTACATTCGAAGAAATTTCAAGTTTTCAAGTGCGGAGGAATTCGATTTTTGATCCAAAACCCAGAAGATCATCATCATCCCGCCTGCATCGACATCGACTTTCTACGTCGATTCTAATCAAGCTCGTTCGGCATGGTTACTACAAGGAGTACTGGTTTCTCGCTTCTACGCGCGAAGCAGGTAAGGAGACTGCTTTGACGCTTTTACGCGGGTAGCACGTACGAGTAATGAGTCCGGCTTCACGCTCTTCTGTGGGAAACTCGTGCTCGTACATTCAACATCGTTTTCACGCTGCAATTGCAAAAATAAGCCATCGACTATTTTTGTAACATCACACGCAAAGCTTTGTTTTCGATACTATGATACTTTGAAGCTGTGAACGCGAAACAAGTCATGAATCCATTTCTGCTCATCACACGCGAAGCAAGTTGCGCACTACTTCCACGCTGTAAAGCACGAAGAAAGGTGACAAGACCTCTGTTTCTCCGCCATCCTGACTAAAGTTAGTTTCGAGCCGGCTTTTCGCTATTTACACGCGTAAGGTCGTTATCAAAACCGTTTCTTGAAGCTACTAAGCGCGAAGTACGTACACATAGATTTGTCCTCGTGCATGTATCGCCGAGAAGACCTACACGTGCTGAATCATACAGCCAGGTCGTTGACGAATCTGCTACTCCACGTAGCATCGGGGGGATAACCTCCTGCCTACATCTACGTAGGCATCCTTTTCCAGCAATGGCTTCACGCTTTCACCCGGAAGTACGACTTAATACTCGGACGGAAAAATCATCCTCGTCCATTCTGTATGGGGGAGAAGGTCAACAAACGTTGCATCACGCAGCAAGACCGTGGATGAAACCGCCTACTTAGCCTGCCACGGGAGTCAACTCCTGTCGGTATATCTGCTACCATCAGCTTCTACGTCTACTTCGACTACTGCTGTACAAGCAACACTACAACATCCTTACCTGGACTTCTGGAAGCATCGACGGTCTACCCTGCAGCAATTAGTTCCATTTTTTATTTTCAAGCCTTTTTTTCAGAATAGGAGACGACAACCATGCCACCTACCATCTCACCAGGGTTCAGCTCCACAGCGACACCACCAAAGCCTTCATCAAGCAGCTGGCCATCACCATCTCCAGCACATTGGGGACCAGCTACGTATTCGGCGACATCTCAGCCTAAAAGCAAACACTACTCTGGCGCGAGATTTGCTCGTTTTATTAGCAAAACAGTGAGTCCCAACATGTTGTTGTTGCGTTCCTGGCAAATTTGCTATTACACCGCACAAAACGCGGCCCAACAACGACATCAACCGGCGCTCGCACTCTTCGAGCAACACGGCCCAGCACATCATTACGGACTGACTGCGAGGACAGGTCTTCACCACCTCTTCAGCTCTTCATCAACATAATCTCACAGCCATCTTCATCTACTCGTACATCTTGGTCTGCTTTGCTTCGACTAGTTCTTCAAAACAAGACCGCCTACAGAAGATCATCATCAGCAGCACCGCTACTTTCTTTCTTCAACTACTAATACAAGTTCAGCACATATCTACACAACACCAGAATGAAGAACGAAGATCGTCATCATCATGCGCATTCCTTGCGTCTCTTATCTTGGTGTTCGTGGGGGGTATTCTTTTTCATACTTTTTCTCTGTTGGCTTTGCTGTATGTAGAGTATTGTTCACACGAGTACGTTTTACGTGAGATCAAACATGATGCGCCCTGCTGTATGCCGTCAAGGATAAACATATGCCTTGTTATAGTTGTTCTTTAGCTTTCCACAGCTTTTCTTTGAGTATGTATCACATATACACACTCAGCATGCTGGTTTATACTTTACACATCTCAATATAGCTGGACACATATCATACATGTATACATCCACGGTTTCTTTTCGATTTCGGTCGATTTCGTAATCCTAGGATTCATTGTGGGGGCGTAGCACAAGTGCAGTAGACACTTTCCTACGTTTTATTTGCTAGGGTATAGCTCGCTGGTCATCACCACAGCACCACGAGTCTTTTTTGCGATACGATTGCGCCCAACGTAGTATTTTGCCGTACTATCTGTACCCCTAATCTTATTGCGAGTACGTACGTACATACATGTACACAACTGAGCAGTGCACTTTTCGCTGTACTCGACGAATGTCATCAGTTTCTATTTCGATTTCATGTTGCTCTAGGTATCTATACAGGGGGCGCGTTGAACACCCATCATACGGGTTGACGCTTTTGTTCTAGGGTATACATCGCTGGTATTTACTCCACGGTTTGTTCTCTTCTTTGTCTTTGCTTACACCAGGTACTATCCTGTAGGATTCATATGAGTACGTACGCGCGTCTATACTCCACACTGGACACACGTCTCAGTTTTATCAGATGTCTCTTCAACTATCTAATGTTGATTGCTGGACTAATAAGTATTCACACGTACTGGTACATACAGTAGGTCATTGCTATCTTTGTCTGGGTACACACCCACCTGCGTTCTTTGTTTCTGCACGATTACGTACTATTTCCGTAGCTCTGTTGTTGTAGTATTCAATTGAGGGGGGGTTGCAAGTACAGCAGATATTTCCTACGCTTTTCATTGGAGGTTATGACTCCGTGGTCATGCACTATGACTCATTGGTCATGCACAACCACAATTAGCTTTTCTGACATGAGTACAACCATACTGCCTCCGTCATCACACGGGACTGAATATGTAGTGAACTTTATGTTTGCTGTTTTCCATATTGCCGCTGCATTCGCGCAGGACTGAATAAGTTGTACCGTTCTTTCATTCTTCACTCGTTCATTTTGATTTTTGAGTATAAGGTTTCTACACCGTAAGCGTTACTCTAGCTACTGACTTTCACCACGGGGGCGTGTTAGCATATGGACGATGAGATCCATACGTATCTATATTGTGATGTGCAGTGACTACGCACTGATATGAGTATGTGAGTATCTTAGTCTAGATATTCGGTTAATTGCAATCTGCGGATAGATTACGAGTTTGTTTTACTCATAGTGCGCTGTATTGTATGTCCAAAGCATCTTCACCAGGAACGATGCTGAGAACGTTGCTACAACGTTACTATAACATTGTAGAGAACATTGCAGGGAACGGTACACACTACGGTTGAATGTAACTGCCCGTAGCATGGGCATTGTGCCGAGATGACCAGGTGCAGGCATCGCCCACCTCCATCACTCTACTCTACTCCTCTACTCTATTCCTCTACTCTACTCTACTCCTCTTCTCTCTTTTCCTCTTCTCTTCTCTTCTCTTATTCATTTTCCATTTATCTCCCTGAGGTCAATCGTCTTTCTAATATGGCCACATAAGCGCCTTTTCAAACCATGACTTTTCTTCTTCTTCACAAGTGCTCTTTACAGACACTTCGGTGCCACCTCTGTCATCTCTCTTCGCAGAGACAGAGCCTCGACACACGCGTCATTATTTCAGAGTGATATGCTCAGCATGTGTTTCGGCGCTCGTACGCACGCAAAATAGTAATTTACTTCGCCCCGTGAATGTCTCGCTTCGGTTCTTCATAACGAAACACGAGCCCGTGGGTTTTGCTCAACAAATTCGTTTTTATACCGAACGCCGCATCTTATGATGTTCATGCGTATCAATTGGATGCAGCATATCTCCAAGTACTACCTCTTTGACGTTTGTTTCGCATTACTTCATGGTAGCGTGTACCAGGTGGTATAGTGAACGGTTCTCCAATCCTTCTTCCTACGGTGATATTGTCATAAGTACTTACACGTGCAAATCCTGCTTAAAATGCTCTCCTTCTTTTCCGTGAAAAGCCAGAGTTGATCACCCCTCAATTACCCGTATAACCCCGGGTCAAGCTATATCTTAATTTTCCTGTTTTAAACCGAGCATTAGGGCCCCGAGAGTTTACTGTGAAGACAAGAACACTTGCTGAGACAACGATTTCGAATCATCAATGTAATTACTAGGACTGGTATCAAAACATAATTTCAAAGCACAAGTAACACAGTGTAGGCGAAAACCCCGCTGTGATCGACATTTTTCAACCCGGCAGAACGGCCACCATCATGTCGGCTGCACCACACTCGCACAATCACTTTCCCCCCAATTGTTGTACAATCAGCTTGTCCAGGTGGGTGCAAAATGTGACAAATGTTGACCCTTGTGCGATCTCTACAACATATATCACAATACTTGTACAAGTCGCGCCACAAGGGGGGGTAGGGTTCGCCTGTGTAGCCAATCGATGTAGTTACATGTAGTCGACAGGCCATGGGGTAGTCCATCGTGTAGAGCGCACAAAAGGTATAAAACATAGCTTTAAAGTGTAGTAAGCTATAGCATTAATAACTGCTTGTTGCAGGTTTACCGTAGGATACCATGTTATACCATAGCCTTAACACAAACGTTCAAGATGGGGAGGTAAGGTTTTATGATGGGGAGGTGTTCTCGTGAGATTAAGAATGCCATTGATAAGTAATAGCATATAATGTCCCAACCTCGGCCCAGTGTATCCCCTCGAACTCGCATCCCGGGTGTCGGAGTCAGGTACACATTCTTATCGGCGAAAACTCCCGCGGATTAGTTAATACGCGAAATCCTGAGAGTGGAATTTGACACCTTTTGACATACATTCCATCTACCCTACGAACACCACTATTTCACACCTCGGATACATAATATCTCAGTTTGTTGACCTAGATCTGTTTAGATAGATATATCCTTCATCTACACAATCTGCGGGATCTAGACCATTTTATTCGATTGGAGTGTGTACGACCTAGCGCTCACACACACACATGTTTGCATGGGTGGCGTGCTGTTATGCTAGACCACTCGCGTATGCTTGCCTGGGTGGAATCTGTACGATCTGCATGATCTGCACAATGTTGTGGAGTGTGATCTACTAGATTTGCATAATCTAGATTGTACATGATTGATGGGAGCTACATGAGCTGCGGGAGCTAGACAATATTTCGCTGAAAGATCTGTAGGATGTAGATTTTACACACATGTTTGCCTGGATCCGTGTTATCTAGATATTTGACACATGTTTACCTGGGTAGGATATGTAGGGCATAATGGATCCGCTGTGTGAACGTAGTAACAAAACCAGAGCTACATACGACATCACAGTCCTTGGCGATGGTTCATCAAGCTTCCCCTCGCACACAGCCCTCAGTTTCGTAAGCACACAATCACGTGGAGCTGAAGAAAAGCATACGCATGACAATAGTCCGGGGTAGTAGCTCTAGCGGCTTTGCGGCCGCAGGTGGTCTCAGTATCAGGCAGCAAGGATGATCCTCGGCAGATCCTGGAGTCGATATTATCGAATTACTGGAGGAAGCGGAAGGGACGGCCATGTGTGCCAAAGTTTTGTTCTCTAATGCATGTTTCTCGTTTATATAGCTTGCAATATGCATGCTCGTCGAGATCCTTCGCCGCCTTCCATGGCATAACATGATTTCACCCTTAGTCATATTTCGACCTACCGGTACGAGGTACTGTCTACCTGCTCAGCCCTTCAATAGACAGGGTGAGTTGCTTCACAGAGAGCTGCCGCCCATTCATTATGTGTAAGCTGCATACAACTGTCCCTACAACTGTCCCTTGCTCACAACGGAAACGTTTGCCAGGGTGCGACCTGCATAATCTAGCTCTTATTTCACACTCGTTTGCTAACGTGGAATCGGTATAATACGTCCTTCTCACACACGCTTGTATATTCCGGGGTGGGATCTGTATGAGCTTCAACATCTAGGGTATTTCGAGTTTTCCAGTGGGATATGTATGTTCTGCGGGTGTGGATATTGGTTTCTGGGCGAGGTCTAAACGATCTATATAGTACACACATATTTTCGTTGGTGGGATGTTTATTATTTAGACCGTTCGCACGTATTTGTGATCTGGATCATCTGCACATGTATGTATATTGTGATCTGTACGGTCTGCGGGAGCTAAATCGTGTGTGACTCATGGGGATTTGTATGATCTACATCTAACACATATTTAGCTGGATGGGACCAGTATGAACTAGATATTTCACACAGGCTTGCCTAGGTGGGATATGTGCTATCTAGATCCTTCGCACATGGTTTCTTGGGTGGGGTCTGTACTGTCTGTATTGTATGCGCATGCCCACCTGGGTGGGATCTGTATGGTCGGCATGATGATCTGAACATGTTTCGCCGTGTACAATCTGTATGAACTATTACGCAAAACGTTGCCGTATCCGCGCTAAGTATGGAAATTAAGCCCCGGACGAAAACGGCGGCGTGAGACCCCAGACTATCAACATATAATGGTGTAGATATAACTACATAAAGTACGGGTGATGTCGCCATCGCTGCATCCTTATGTATGCAGTCTGTGTGCGATCTTACGCGAAGGCATGAGCATGACTACATCGTTATATTTTGTTTTTTAATACTGTGTGAACTCCGCACATGGCGAGCCGTTTATTCCATTAATATAAACGGGAGATATGTACTCCGCCAGGTGACTTCTAAGCTTCTTCGTCCAACCCGACCAAAATATATCTACCTGGTATGCGCTATTAATATTCCAGAACCAAATGTTCTCGTCAAACTGCCACAATAACGTGTAGTGCATTGCAAACTTGAGGAGCTTAACCGGTCCCAGTGACATTATCAGTGACTACATTGCCTCAGAATGCAAACACTAACTGTAACCCCTGCTATACCTACCGTGGGGTGAGTATTTCCAGGCTATTGCCTTTGATGCGGAATATGAGTTGGAGTATACCCACACCACCAAAACAAACTACCTACATCCACTGGACTCACCCCCTCTCATGTAGACTCGGACGACGTGCATACGTTCAACACTGGGTGGCTCAGCGCAATCTACGAACGGATGGCCAGATTCCCGCGCAAGCTATATATAAACTCTCCACAAGGCAGGCAACCGAACGCTGCGCATTCGTAGGAAAGTTACCAACTGTAAAGCCGGCCGACGGTGAGACTGGTTCCCAGAACTATTGAGCGCATTCGCGGCGTACAAACAATAACAACAGAGTCACCAGAGAAACCAGTGCAAGACAGATTGGACAGGGTTTGTTAATAGTTCCTGGTGTACGATACGACGCCCCCAATTACTGGTTAAATATCGGTGTTAGTATCAAAAAGTTTAGTAAACGGGACAGAATATAAGAGACAGTTCGGCAAAGGATGGCTATGAACCATTTGTTGTCGCACGATAACCTCTATCAGCGTATCTCGAGTGTCACGCGGACCGGCCGGCTTGGGTGGTATATTGCTAAGGCCCTGATGACGCTACCGTAGAGGTTCACCATTTATTGTCTGAGGATGGTCACTTGAGGAGCTCTATAACTCACCTAAAAACTGTTTTTGAAATTAAAAAATAGTGCTGCCCGGTGAACAATCCCACGGCCTAAGTGAAACATGAAACATGGTAAAGCACAATAATGAGATTCCAACAATTTGGGGTAAGGAGCGCCGTCACTCAGAACACATGATCAGAGGCGTGTTTTTTCCCGAGAAACGTTTTCAAATATATACGTTCCCGAATACTTCACTGAAAGCCGGAATCGCGAAATCATCCTAAAGACAGCCGGGAATCTGCATTACTCTATATTTGCATGGTACAGCAAGCCCACGTACCGTGACGGCCTATGACATTGATATCCCACTGCGATAGCAATACGCCATGGAAACACTCCACGACAAGGCTATGGCCATGCCATGGTACTTACCATGGCATAAAACATGGCACCAGGATGATTTATGCTCTACCTACTTACTGGATTTCAAAACGCGTGGATAACAGGCCATGGCATTGCAATGGGTCTTCGTGGTATCGACCGGGGTCACCCTGACATCACTTTGGGCCATCAGGGCCTTGCTACGGCATGCAATGCCAACCCCATGCAACTTCATTGAAACGGCATGGCATTCCCGTGACCCATCATCGCACCCCATGGTATTGCCGTGAACCTCCACGGCACGCCATTGCATTGACACGAAAGTTGATGCCACGCCAGGGCATTGCAATGAACCCCCAGGACACACCATGACACTGCCTTGGGCGATCATGGTATCGCCATGGTGTATCATGACAAATCCATTGAAACCCATGGCCTTGCCATCGGCTGTCGTGGGATTACCTAATACCATTACATGTGATGGCATGGTTATAACAATGCAACGCAATTAGCTGCCTTGGCAAGACACCATATGATAGCATATAATAGCCCTATGTCACGAAACCATGAGTACACTATGGCGAGGACATGGCAGAGCTAAGCAGTGCCATTGCATTGCCATGGACATGCCATGGGCCGTACCATGGCAACATGGGATGCTCCCGCGCCTCCCCATGGCAATGCCATGGACCAATACCCTGTTGGTTTTCATGACATGCTATGATATAACGTGCCGTGATACCCCATGGCGTCGCAGTGGATACCCATGGCATCGCCATGTCGTCTCGATGACTCAACCATGACAGTCCGTCCGAGCCCATGAAGTGCCACCACGTACCACGGCCGTGTCATGGGCTGCCATCACAATTGCCATTGACACACCACGACTCGCCGTCACAGCCCATAGCAACCCATGGCAACCCATAGGAAATTCCATGACGCACCATGAAAGCGTAAACAAATGTGTACCCCCCTAACAGGGGCAAATGTTTCCTTCAGCGAATAACGGATTAGACGAAATGTACGGCACCGTTTTGTTCTCCATACCATTAACTTATACCCATCGATCATATTTCATGCCAGGCATGCGCCACGCACCAACTAATGCTGCAAAATTAGCACCCAGCACGATAACTGCTGGGTGCACATATACCGCAGAGGAGTACGCGAATTATGTCACGAACGAGGGCCGTTGGATTGTTCCAACAGACCGCCTCTACGATCCGCGCTGCCCCGTTAACCAGGCTACATTTAGGAAATCGTTTTTGCGCATTGTCGGCGAATTCGGCATGAAAATGGCGTAGGGTTTGGATGTTTTGGACATGGTTTTGTGATGAAATCAATAATTTCGAGGAGTATTACTGTTCGGGTGGATACGACGGAGAGGGGGGTACACTAGATTGCGGACGCTTTCTGTAAAGCTTAGGAACACTTAGTATCTGGTTCAGTAGAGGACTACAGTAGGACTTTCACGACTTGCTTTGTCAATCCCTAGTATACTCTGGTAGGGCCGACTGAGGACCTTAGGGCTGTTTGTCCGCCTGCTGCGCTTGGCGGATGTGTCATGATTTAGTTTGTATCGACCCCGATATTTGATATATTATACATCTATTTCATTAAATGCTGTTAGTCTGTCTGTCTGGAATCATGATCTCGCGATCCAGAACGCTTTAGCCCCGCCTTGCCCCATGGGTAGGGAGGCTGGGTGCCACAACCAGTTGAATACCGGAATTCATGCAATACCGAGTCCTGGCCGTCGCGCGCTGAGTATCGCCCCAATCCCAGGGAGAGTGACAACCGACCGCAATGTAAGGGCCATTAGAACTCTACATTGATTCACCAATAGTCCTTATATTTCCGTTCCGATTGGCAACATCACACCACACTATGAGTACGGTTGTCATCGTCGCGCAAATCTCGCGATCAAGAGCGTTTCAGGCCCGCCTCGAATCATCAGAAAAGAGAGTGTGAGACACAATAATCGGAATACCGCGCCTCGCGTCGCACCGAGTCATGACCGTTGCGCGCTGAAGATTGCCGACAGCCCCTCAGGCAATTACAATGCGTCGGATAAAGATGCGGCGGAATATCGCTCGCGGTCAGCGATCAAGCCAGCCGCTCTGAGCTGCCGACAATGGCGAGCAGTTCCTCGGTCTGGCTCTATTGCAGTTTAGATTCGAAATAGGCAGCCCATTGGTTGATCGAAACAGTCCAGTGCGGAGGGATTACACCACGGCATGCGTTTGGCATTCGGCATCACTCACTGTTAGCGATCAGCAGCAGCGCAGTACCACCAAAAGCTCCAGCAGAACCAGCAGCACCAAGCAGCACCAAGCAGCACCAAGCAGCACCAGCAGCAACAAAAGTAGCAGCTCCAGCAGCAGCAGAAACAGAATAAACGCAGTCCACTTAAAACGAAACAAAACCGCAACACTCAACTCAGCAACGTGGACGGTCAGTGCTTCTCGAAGTCAACTTGGTGAGCAAATACATACGTACATCTTCGTACATGTTCCGCCCCAGTTTGCAGGATAGGTACCCACCAGAGCAACAACAACAGTAGTAGCAGCTTCGGCAGCAGCAACAGCGTAAAACACTCAGTCCACTTACGACAAAACAAAACCACAACACATGATAACTCAGCAACGTCGACGGTCAATACTTCTCAAAGGCAACTTACAGTAGTGAACAAATATGTACGTACATGTTCGTACATGTTGTGCTTCAATTTGCAGGACAAGTACCCATCACCCCCAACCGCGATTGACATGTATGTGGCACCAGCGGGTAGGGCATCCGAGCGGGCAGAGTGTCACCCTAGCGAGCAGAGTCCTTCACCTTGTAGAGGTCTATCTCCAAAAAACGACGTGGACATTTGGACTTTTGTGCGGTAAAAGTGCTAAAATAGGCGTTGCCTCGTAATTACTTAGTTTCAGTATAGAATCAATTTTGGGCGTAAAATATGACTTTATATGATCATACGCAGTCAGATCTTCCAATATTTGCGTGAAACTTTGTACAAACATGCCTTGGACCGCCTGGAAGCGGCTCGTTCAGAAAAACAAATTGCTGGCGACAAATGTTTCCCTACGGAAACGCCTGACTATTGTTGACCACTTTGAAGGCCTGTGATTGGTCGGGCCACATTTTCGATGGTAGCGCCAGTTCTAGGTCCTTAAACAAAAAAACTGGCGATGTCACCCTCTTCCTACTGTTCATGGCGGTCAGTATGATACCAAATATGTGACATTGGAGTTGCTATTGCATGCGGCATTCGTGACTGGCGAAATTCTGGGTGATATGCGTGAACCAGCCTGTATGTATGTATGTATGTATGTATGTATGTATGTATGTATGTATGTATGTATGTATGTATGTATGTATGTATGTATGTATGTATGTATGTATGTATATGTATGTATGTATGTATACATTTATTATTTACTTTTTGACCATCCGATTAAGTATTTTCGCCATTCCGTTCTCTCTTCCTCTCAAGTTGTAACTCAGATCCGGGGTCACTAAGCAGGCTCTTGTCCCCCCTCCCCACAACGTACGCGCCTGGCACTTTTATCGCGGCACGATTTCAGCAATTTCTTTCCTCGTCGACGTGCGTCGGATTCCGCCTACCCACGCCACGAAGGCGCTCTCAGCGTATGGTTCATTGTTTTGTTCTTTTCAAATAAAGTCACAAGCTCAGCACGGTAAGATTTTAACTCGGGTTGCAATGCTAGTAGCCTTCAGACCTGACCATCAGTCTATTGGGGCGACCGTATATAGCGCCAGGCTACCCTCACAAAATAGCAAGCGTTAACGTCGAGCCCGTATCAGGCCGAAAGCACCCGATAAAACCTTTAAAACCGCTTTGCGTTGAAATTAAAGGGACGTACACAGTCTACTTGCAGCGGCGTTCTTGCGAACCGGATACTGCGTCATTTGGTCCTGGCAGCAAACTTAGGGGCGACAACACTTCAGGGCCCGGTGATTTACAGTTGGTGACTCGTGGGTCGCCAGGTATGTGGCGACGGGTGGTGTGAATCGCAGCCAGCCGCGATCGATCGTCTTCCATTATTTTCCATCGTAGTGTTTTTGTCCATATATTTTCATGTCCTTACTATACTTCGTGAAGTAATTAAACGGCCAAATAAAGCAATTTCCATGCTGCCGTGCTTCGTTGTTATTTAATCATATACGAGGTATAACGCAAACGTTGATTTTCTTCAAAAACACAAAGCCAAATATTGTAGTAATCGCCTGCACCTCATCACAAGTGATGCACGCGGGGTGCCAGTTCTCACCTCCGTCGAAGCCAGCCGAGTTGTGTGTGAACATTGCATTACCGTCGATACCCAACTCCGAGTCCTGCGCGTAAACGGCACCTGAAGGTACAATAAAGGTAAACTGTGGGTAAGTGTTTGTTTGATATTTGACTTGAACACGACGTCAGCAATGCACGACCGGGCTCACCACGACGCACAGCATCTCTATGAGCAAATGGAAGGGAAAGCATAAACTTTCCCCGAATGGAAAACAATGGTAAGGGCTGAAACCCAGGATACGTTGACGACAAGAGCAATTGAGCACTGCTTCCAGTGTATCACTTAGCTAAACTACCGCCACATGAACATTATAAGTGGTGTCTGCATGGATGACGAGTAACGTATCGTACGGCCGGCGGGTTGACGACGACATGGTTCGGTTTGGAGGAAAGGTAAAAACATCCGAGGAATGATGCATCAGGATCAGTGTGCTTTTGGGAGCATTCGCGCAGGCAATACCACGGAACCCAGTTGTGTCACGACAGAGGAATGTACAATTTAAAGTGGCGTACCAGGAATGTACTAAGAGTAGAACCGTGTTTTCGGTTGAGGTTGGGATTGTTTTACAAACCTATGATAATGATCTGGGCTCTATCTCATGTATATCGAGGCGTTGAGACTATCCGATATAGGGATTCCGGGGTAGGTGTAAGAAAGACAAGAACCGATGGAACTCAGGTTAAACTTACGGATAAAGAGATGAACAATATACCAGTTATTTAAGGTCGAGGGGTTATTCCGACAGATAAACACAGTGCCGCTTGCACCGTGCGTAAAGTAATTTGGTTAATCGTCATATGAGTGGGAACTTGGCGTTTCCAAACGATTAGTTGATAAAAAACGAATAAAATTTACTGTAGTATTCTTGTACGCTTTCACTGATCATTGAAAGTATGTATTGTAATAGTTGAGGCCTCCTGCCCCGAAGCAAGGGGCCCTCACCCGGGATAAACCACCCCCGTGCTGAGTGCATACTCAGCACGGTGGCGATCCCGGCCGTTAAAGACTACAGACGCAGAAACTACTGTGAATTACCTGTTAGCTGGGCGGGTGGGATGGTCAGAATTGTTTATAAAAAGCTTTGAGGGTTTGGCTTTTGGGCGCCTTGGAAGATAATGATACCATGTGCTACATCACGACCCAGTCGTTTCGGTTTCTACTGGTGGAGCCACATCCCTACGATCACGTCATTCCATTTGGTTGACTCTCGGTTTTACAGTAGTATTCTTCTGCTTTCACCGACCATTTAAAGCAAGTATTGGACTAGTTGAGGCCTCCAGCCCTAGCCAGTGGTCCTATTCATGCTTTATTGGGCTCTTGAACTATCCCTTGACCATTTGGCTGGGGTCAGATCACTCTTCCCTGTCCATTGTCTCACCGAAAATTACAGTACAACACGTCTACCGCGGAGTGCACGCCGCAAAGCCTTCGTGAAAGCCTGGGCAGTGGTAAATCGATGACTGCCCGCGGAGTCAATGTCCCGACGGCGTTTGCAGGCACCGCCGTGTTTTAGATCGAACACCACCATCGGGACTTACTCGTGGTCGCCCTTATACACTTCCATGACACTTCGTCCGTCTTCAAGCTCGTGATCTTCATGATATCGGATACGGTCGTATCTGCTACAAATATACCCGTCTAGCGAAATTCGAACGGCCCAAACACCGAGCCCCGCTGGATGTGGCGTCTATGCGCCGCATCCGGTCGGTAACAGAGACAACCGTGTCAACTGTCAGGCGTAGACGACCTACTGCAAATCCTATGCACCACAGAAACGCGAGATGGTGATACTCCTGTCGTTTGGAATAGCACGACGGTGTCGAAGGAAATGTGATCGGCGTCAATCGTCTATACGCGGGGTGACTGTGCAGGGCCTGTCATTGATCCCACGGCAGGGGCTTGACTAGATTGTAGTATAGGCGCCGGATGGTGTGGCCGGTTCAGCTTCGCAAGCGAGTAACTACCGGTTAGAGTTATCAATTTGCTCGCGCATTTTGGTTTGCAATAGCTCTTATATAGTCTAAATAGTATAATCAAATGGTCGTCGGGTTGCACGAACAACCTTTGCGAAGGTACGATTTGGGTGCATTCGATTATATTGAGATTCTCACGTGAGGAGCTCAAAAGTTAAAAATAAAGTAAAATAAAATAATACTAAGCCACCACCACTCAGAGGAGAGAAGGTCCACATATATAGATTTGATGTTTAGAAGATATAAGATATATATATATATATAATATATACCGAAGTAAACATTGATGTGTAGGACGGCCTGCTGCTACGAGAGGGGGATTACGCTTTGAAGTTCTGAAGTTCAGTCGATGAAAGCCCCTTGACAGGGAACCCACCTTATCATACTTCACGGAAGTCTAAAGTCTTCAACCCGTCTGGTTTTGCGATATGAAGACCGTCATATCGATATTTCTCCTAGCCTCATCCCACGGTAGGTATGGGTTGCAGTCGGTTTTGGCCTTCTGAGATAATCTTGAGTGACTGACACTTAGTAATAGTAGTAGTATACTCCTCAAGTGAACACCTACCGGCTCTACTACTCATAGCACCTACCGGCTACACTATTGACCTCAAGGGAACAGCCTGGCTGAAAGATTCTGGAACAAATGTGCGTCTTCATATCGTGGGTTACTTACAAGAGGTGATGTTTGTGTCTCATAAGGATATCATCAACATACGCGCAACCGGTCCGCATTAATCGCCCCCCCTCCTGTCCACTCGCTCGTCGTGAATGCATTGAACACTGGGTAGCACACTGTAGTTGTCGATTGCACTCTCGAATTCTCGCACAAGGTAAATATTCGAAGTATTCAACACTCAGTCAAGCAGACACACGAACGCATCGAAAGCCAAGAACAGGAACGCAGTGCATGGAGCTGGCCGAAGATAGTTCAGACGGGTTCCCGGAAATGTGTAGCGCATTCGAGGAGGGAGATAATTTTTTTGTCACAGCCTGCAAAGAAACTCGTACAAAACGGTTTGAACAAGGGTGTCGGGTGCAGTCATCCCTGGTGTAAACTACGGCAACAAGGATTACTGATTTACGGGTACAAGGGGATACATAAAAGGGCGTTATAATATACTGTTGGGGGAAAGGGTAGCTATAAATATATTTTCCGTTGCACGATACGTCCCCTCAGCGTATTTAGAGTGACACACGGGCGGGCCGCGTTGGGTGGTATATAAACTAAGGTCAGAATAGCGTGTTTGCGGGAAATCGTTGTTGTGAATGTATTTTCCCAAAACGAAAACTGAAGGTAGTTATTGCCGTATTTTGTTGAACAAAGCACAACATCATACTTCAGCAAGGTAGGAGTTTGCCATCATATACCGTACCATTATCGTCTACGTATTCCTCACCGCGGGTCTTAAATGCCTGGCACGCACCGACCTACCAGCTTCTGTAACATATCCGCAATATTCATACAACAACCCAACAGGTAGGAGCACAGAGACGCGGGAGGTGTAGCTCGAGTACGACACGAACGAGCATCGTTGGATTGTTCCACCGACCCATTGTGATACCCCACTCTGCGCTCCCCTGGTGTCATGAAGCATGCGCCCTTCCTAGGGGACCACTCGAATACTGGTGGTCAAACTGCCTTGATATTGTTGTTGCGACAGCATGATGACAAGTCGTGTAAAATTTTAATTCCGCAACAGCGCGGTAGAAGAAGAAGCGAAATCCTCTTTGGCGACTGTGGCGTGGCGGTATGTTGCGGTGGTCTATGTGTCGACCTGCCAAGAGAGGCTTCGTGGAGCACGCCGGTGCAGGGGCGATTGCAGTCCGGATCACAGCAACAGCGTTCAGAAGAATAGCTGGTGTCGAAGTTAAATAATCCAACATGGAGCTGTTTGCAGGATTACGTTGTTATTGCTGCAGCCGCTGTCTCTGGTGCTAGTTTGCGCAAATACATGCTGCTACTCCTGCCTGATTTCCTCGGATAGAAGCGACGGCACTGCTATTAACCTTACTGCGGTCGGCGTTGCTTATAGAGGTGCACCATCAGTTTTCTGAAAGTTATCACTTCAGGACCTATACCTCACCCAACAATAATACTCGGTGAACAACAAACAACATTGCAGCACGCGAATAAAGGTCCGACGAGTTTAGGGTAAGGAGCCTTATCATTCAGAATAATATTCAAGCAACAAGTGCTACCTCTATGGTAGCGTGCGTCAGGGTTGCTTCTTGTGCGCCCGTGTTCGTTTTGTTTTTTTCAATACAACACAGGTGGCCGCCCCCCCGCACCCCCCCCATGGGTCAGATGCGGAAATAAGTGTTTGTGGAATGTGTTTCTGAGTTTTTGCCCACAAATGCAACACACAGATGATGGGAGAGTAGCTCACTTTCTCAAGCGGAAAGTAATTATAATTATGATCATATTATGTGCAAACATGTGAACAATGGTGTGAATAGGTGCACACTCGAAAACTGCATTTGACAGTCGGCTTGAACACCAAACTTCACTACACTGTTTCGTGATAGTACCCCGGCTGGAGTAGGGAAGTGTTTGTGAGTGCCGGAGTCTAGAGTGTTGTTGATTACCTCGCGGTTGTCTTGGCGTCGAGGTTTCAAGTGAAACATGAGCAGACCCGACACGGGCAATATCAGACCCCCATTGTTAGAGACCCCCCGTTTCTCCAACATTAAATTCAATACGTTTTATACGTTTTAATCATATTCCAGTTGTTTTAACCTTCAGTATGTACGAAGTATAAAGTGTAGCTGCATCGTTAGGTACAACGTCGTCCCCTACTATTAATAGCATGGGAACGCAACAAAAAAACAAAAATACACCCGCCGTTAGGTAAAAATGGACGACGTCCTCCCCGTGTTTCAAAACAGAACGACCATATGTTTGCACTATGCGGGAACTTTGTTGGCGACACACGGTGGAGAAAACGAATCAGGAATCAGAAAGAAAACGCTGTACTGGATCCATGACGTACGTTGCACAGGTTAACCCTACCCCCTCAAAAAAAAAAGTGCGCAGTAGTTGTATGTAAGGAAGATAAGGAGAGTCCGGTAACTTGTAAGTGGAAGTGGGGAGAAGATGAATTACCGATCGTAGACCAGTATACGTACCTTGGCGTAGAAATCTCAAAAGATTATCTTGGGATGCACACATAAATAAAATAATAGGCAAGGGTAAGGCACACGTAGGCAAGATGGAAGCAGTCCTAACAGACTCGCACCTTGACACTAGAATTAAGAAATGTATACTGATGAATGTGATTGTACCAAAGCTAGAATATGCAGGAGAAGTATGGGAAGGGAACGCGAAGCTCGTAAAACAGCTGGAGACAGTACAGATGACAGCAGCTAAAAAAGTACTAGGATGCTCAAGTACGACGAGTAATACAGTATTGAGAGCAGAACTGGGAATGTACCCACTTAAGACAAATAGAGACGTGCGTAAGTTGAAATGGCAATATAAAGTAAAGAACATGCCAAATAAGAGGTTGCCAGCCATAGCTGATAAAGCTGTATGGGAGAAAGTAACCAAAGGGCGAGCTGGAATAAGGTGGGATAGCGTAGTCGAGAAAGTATGGAAGGATATAGGAAACCAAAAAGAGACGCTGGCCATAGAAAAATTTAGCGGATACAAGACAGAACTAAAAGAAAGGGTAGAAAGAAGGGAAAGGCTAGCGCTGAGAAAGAAGGTGGAAGGGGAAGAACAGTTAGAGATATACGGGGGGTTGAGAGAAGGAATAGGAATGAAAAGGTATCTGCACGGGCCAATGGACTTCGCGAAAAAGCTGAAACTGCGATTTCGTGTAGGGGACCTGGACCTGCCAGAAAGAAGAAGGGGGTATACCAGTAGCCGGGAGGAGGAGGAAGTAGATGCACAGATGTGCCCATGTGGCAAAGCCATAGAGAGTAGAGTTCACATAGTGGGAGAATGTGAAAGGTACAAGAAGGAAAGGGATGTGCTTGAGGAGGAGATGAGGAAAATAGACGAGTGTGACATGGAGCAGTTTGGTACACTAAATAGTAGCGAGAAAACGATCGCTATCTTGGGAGATAGATGGTGGCCACAGGCGGCGAAGCAGGAAGGGGATAAGATTAGCAAAAGGTTTTTTGTATAATGGAAACAACGTAATGAGCGCCCAATGTTGAGGTGTCTCTATTAGAGTAGGAACGGTGCTCCGTCTCGAAGGGGATGCGTGGTCAATGGTAAAGACTAAGGCAAGCAACAAATGAGTACGCCCCCCCCCAAACCCTTCCGTAGCTTTTGTACAACAATTGTTCTGTACCTAAATTAGTAATGTGAGGCTTGTGCAAGGCCACAATTGTATTAGACCCCTGTGTAACCGTCTACAAGCCCCGGAACCACGAGAAACCGTGCAATAAGTTTACCAGATCCGTTATGGCGCTTGTAGTGATAATGGTCCAGCCGTTGTATTGGACACAATCCACCTGAATCACCCAAAAAGGTGTCGATCGGCGACCACACGCCTCCAGCAGTGTCCTCGGATACCACAAACTTTATTTTTGCGGGGGAAACAAAATGATGCAACTGCTGTGTGTTTCTGTCGTTGTTGATTGAAGCTTCTTGATTATTTATACACTATCGACGGATTAGTGCCAATTTATCAGGCCGACAGCCCTCCCGGTCAGAGTGGGCTAGCAAACTATATAAAAAAGGCAGATGGCCGTCCGTATGATAACGGGAATGCTTAACTTAACTTGACAGTGCATTCTGCTTGAACCCACGCGTATACACCCGCTCTATCGGGGAGGAGGGAACCTGAAACTTGGACTGCGTAGGCCAACGGTGAACTCAGCGTCTCATAACTTACGATACTGAATGTAAGACGCGTGCGCGCTATTCTCAGCGAAGTTCTACTGGCAGGTGTGTAACATGAATATCGCGTATCTGAGAAATGCTACATATTTCAATGTTCACCCCCGCCATCCACATTCGCTGCGGACTTCGAACCGGAATGTATTCTCACAAGAGAGAACCCACATTTCAATCGGGCTGCCCATTGGTAATCTAACGAGCGCACACGTCAAATGCGTGAAACAATACAGAGTACATAAAACACATGCATTGCAATCTATGCCGCATTCCCGCTGGACTACAGACTGAATCGTACACCTGAGGGCGTTTGTTACTGAGACTAATCACGACTGCATCTTCCCGTTAACGTAGAGAATGCAAAATTGCGGCAGGGCAGAGGCGGTCAAACCACTGATTGGCTCATGGGCACCGGTTATGTGGTGACCTATATTACCACTGTCTTAGCGATCGATAGGGGCGTAAGGTTATAACTTGAGCAGTTTTGTTTGGTGTTCCCCGTTTCCTTTAGTAGGTATGTAGGAAACGGCTGGAGTTAAGCACTGTCGTGCTCGTGTGGAGCATCCTTAAAATATATCTGCATCACTACTATTACATAAACACTGCTCATATGTCATATAGAGTTGGGGTCGTATTTGAGGGAGCAATCCCGTTATATTTATTTGTACACATTAACACGCAGCGCATTTTGTTTCTTTTTTCTTTGTTGCTCTTGGTGAAACTTACTTAAGAACCCTGCTGAGATTCGTGGAACGGCTCGATAGAAGCGAAGATCCGCCCCGACCGTATGATTGCTGCCAGATACCAGGTACCAGGTATTTTTCTGGTAAGCACGCCCGCACATTGTTTGCCGTACCCGTGTGTAGCTTTACCGTGGCAACCGCAGCCAGACCAGCACCGCCACACCCTCAGAACTATACTAGGCACATAGATAGATACATAGGCTGCAAGGGGATATTCTTGTCTTGCGTACCAGCACATGAGACTGTTATGCGAGTTAGAGCACGAATACGATACTATTGACTCACCACATTTCTTGGACCGGTAGTACTGCTGTCCGTAAACTTTGTATATTGTTACTTGTATCTACGTATGGCTCTGAGGGCATGAAAACAATCGCGAATGCCCAAACAAGGAGCCGCGGTGGGAGGCATCGACAATAACTAACAAACGGTAGGCTGGTGCTTCCTTCAGGATACGCACCACTACTCGTAGGCTAGCTTTCCTCTGCTAGACGTACGGTGATCGAGGGCCATTCTCGGTGTCTGACGGTGTCTGGTCTAAATGGAGCCTTGTACGAGGCACGCGAATATGACAAATGTAGTTGGTAACATTCCGTCGCCGCATTAATTGGAATATAGTTTGGCATCAATGAGGCCTCTCTGCTGCGGCATGAGATCACACCCATACCTGTCATCCCTTTTGCTTGTCTCTCGATGCCGTAGCTCATTTGTATATAATTATCCTTGCCGCGAATGGTTTGTCTTCCTTATTACACACAAATTCCAACCTTGCCTTATTGTGGGCCTGGGTTCGTTTGTTCTGTGGGAACGCTGCATTAGAACTTGCAAAGTGCTCGGATAGCGGCAGCGCGTCCGTATCCATGAACGCAGTTTCGCGAGAACACTCTACTCCCGCCGCGGTCGCGGATGCTGTCGTCCCCACGTATATGCTTGCGCCTGTGCCGGGTTTCCACCCCACGTACTCTCTAAGGACGTATGGTTGTGCCGTCCATACGATGGCTCGCTGCACCTCCCATCCGGAAGGAGTGCATAGTGCATCGCTTATCCTCCATGCAAGCCGCCCGCAGATGGATTTGGATGTTCGGGGGTCCCTACTTCTCTGCTTGCACCTGTATCGGACTCCCTCCCACGTACTCCCCAACGACGTATAGCTGTATCGTTCATACGATGGCCCGCTGCATCTCTCACCCGGACGGAGTGCATAGTGCATCGCTTGAACTTCATGCGAGCCGCCCACATAAGGGTCTGGGGGTTGGAGGTCATTGGCGCCGGCGTCGGCGCCCGTTCCCCCATATTCTCGCCTTCTATTAATATAACGCTCGGGAACAGAAACCCCGACCCGTCTACGAGTGGCCATTGCATATATTCCGCCGCTGGTCGGTACCCGACAATTATAGCGACCGTGCAAAGTTCGCGGCATACTAGGTTCTTCCTTACCCCGACCGCTCGGGGGAAACTTGGCCAAGTCTTTCCGAACAGGATACTGAAAGCAAACCTTTCGCCCCCCGTCATCTCCCTTCGTAACGCAACCGCTCCGCGCTGTCAAACTATGTCGCCCGCTTCGGAAACCTACCTCGGCCGCGCGCATTCCGTGGCGCACGTATATTGCACACTCCGTCCTGGTGGTGGGGGTATCCGAAGCTGCCTGCCTTCGGCCGTACGAGCGCGCGCACGGTCGCTCGGGTGACACGCGGGATTCACTGCTCGTGCGCGTCTGGGACACGATCACGGCGCGTACTCTACACTCAGCCATGTGTTGCACAACGTGTCCCACCATATCTGGGGGTGACTGGCTTCTTTTGGGTAGTTGGGAAGATGCTATACCGCCTATACACACGCGAAAGCGCTCGACTCCAACACGACAGGCCGAGCTTGAGTGATGCGTGCTTTTAGGCATGCCCAAAATCCCCTGAAAGTTATCGACTCCCGGCTTGATACCAGCCAACGAGCCATCGCCCAAATAGGATTCAACGCACAGGTGCCCGACTCTGCAGCGCGTCCGATATGGTTGGTAGGGTCTGTTTTTCCCTACCCTCTTCCTACTTTGCCGTGCTGCCGTCGGCCGATCGCGATACGAGTGCGTGTCTTTGATTCATCTCGCTCTCTCTGTACAGTCCGGAGGAGTCTGTACCCATTCGGGGACCCACATCATCAGTCCCCTTTTAGATTCAAAAATACCCCAGAAGCGTATCAGCTACCAACTAGTACCGGCCTTGGTAGCAATAGCGCATCCGTAGAGCAACCGGTTGTGGGAGGCAGCCTCACTTATTACATGTTTGATCCACATGGCCAATGAAAGCGCATAGTTATACTAGAGTACAGTGCGATCGGGATCGACCAAAATGGAGGGAACATGTGGCTCCGGGAGTTGTTACCGTAATTCCCATGGCTTCTGAGAGGCCCATCGATCATTGTTACGTTTTATTACTAACCCCAAACCATAAAACAGTTTTTGTGGTAGCCATGCTGACGATGCTGCCCACTCAGCTTACGCATGCAGCAGTTTCTGGGTGTACGGGTTTCGTGGAGGCGAGGATGTTGCGAACGACTGCCCACCCCTAGCCATGTGCGAAAACGAATCAGGGATGCGTCCAGATGTATCCCAAATTGCAACAAGCGACTGGTTTCAACTTTTTTGAGATTGTCTAAGATAACGTACCGGACAAGCATTGTGTTGGAACTTTACCAAACAGGAGATAACAGAAGGAAGGGGGAAAAATATAACACCACCCTATCCACCATATTTACTGGTGAGTCTATGTGACGTGAGTATAGTTCTGGGACTGTGGCCGCACTATGGAAACAGCGACGAAGCATATTCCGAGCGAGACCCCTCGTGCAATGCAGAAGGAGGCCTCACCTAATCTGGTACATAGTTCAATTGACAATTGATCGGTGATAGTGCAGACGAATAGTACAGAATCAACGGCCAGTCTACCTTGGATTTCTCATTCTGAAAGTCAAACATGCCTCAAGATCTTCCCGGCAAGACAAGACTAGCGTATGTAGTAGTCATATGTAAAGCGTTGCAAGTGATACACGATGAGCGTCTTGTCGCACCTCCTGTCCTCGCGGAGTTGCTTTTGAAAGTGGCGTTACCGTAGATGCTCAACTCCGATGAACCCATGTCAATGGCACCTGGAGGTACGCAGCGACAAGAACACAGTCAGTTGGTGTTTGAAGATCACATTAAGCAACGGTACGTCGGTGGCACAAAACACAAATCATTAACCTCGAAAACCCATGTTGCTTCATGGACCAGAACGAAGAGACTAACAGCTCCGGCCGTACAGGAAGGCAGGCACATGCACATACTATATCCCACCAGACGCCAATGGTAAAACAAAACGCTGTACCCAACATGTGATACAGATATCTAGAAGGCATTGGTAATGCTAGAAATATTATTTGACGGCGAGGAACTCATCATAGACTGGTCCAACCTTGACATATATTTTGCGGCATTCATTTTGTGACGTTTGAGCTAGTTGTTATCACAGTCGAATGTCGAATGACTAGACCATGTATGATGATTGCAGCAAGTAACTTGGGCTCATACAGGCGAAGTGCTCAAGACTACGATGATTAATTAACCCATACATAGACAGAGGAGTAAAATTGGAGAAACATTAGGCGCGAACATGTTGTTCAGATATTTCTGCTCAGTTCAGTTTAAGCAGTTGCGGCATTCAAGACTCCTGATGCTGGCGACTCTGTGTCCCAAATCTCAACCATGTATCAGATGCTGCTGTTGTAGTACACGAGTGGAACCTCCAACCCTGCTTCACCGACGACTGGACGTCAGCACGACTACCGCAAGTGACAAGATTGCCGCAGGTCGTACAAATCGCGTGGTGAGAAAGCATTAACATTCAATCATTTTTGATAGAAATGCGAAACGTATATATGGTAAAGGACCTAGCCGCCTTTTCCACCACCTCCCTGTTGGTGCTCGTTCAAAGGTTGCTTTGCACTTCCGAGGGTTAACAAAGCATATCAGCATAACACCAGATTGGCGCATGCGCAACCATCAAGGGTTCTACAATCATCTTGACAAAAAGTTTCTGGTTTCCACCCCGCTTCCGGTGGCGGTGGGAATATTTCAAAAACGTCAAATATATTCAGCTACTTTGGCTGGCACTATGCATTCGCGCAGCTTTATATTCGAGACCACTACTACGGTAGATTGTGTTGTTTGGTTTGTGGATCTCGCTAGGTCTGTCGTTTGGTTCAACCGTCCCAACGCGAGAACATTTGTTCTTTGTTGAGCGCCGAGTATGTTGTATGGATTGTCTGCAACCAGCAAGGGTATTGGCAGCTGTGGAGGCCAAACATGAGACCGTGTGGATGACGAGAATAACACGAGATGCGGCATTGTGTGAAACCTGAAGGAAACGGGTACCGAAGAGTGCGATACAATACCTTGCAAACTAACACACTTCAAATATGCCGGCAATGCCGTTTTGTTAGCTACGAGTACTGTTGCGATATGTTTTCGAGGAGATACCAGGGTTTATTCCAACTCCAACATATTGGATACTTTACTTGCCAAGTGTGTGGTCTAGACAAGCTGTTGGAGGTTACCACGCCCAAAGAACCCTTGCAATATGATAATACTACATTGTATTGCAGATAACTGCACAGTGAAAACAATTGCAATGCGGGGACTACTCCGTTAACAACATAAGTACATGGTTAATACTATATTCAAAACACGTTTCGGCTGGGTAGGGATTTTCTCCTCCAGGCAGCATGGATGTCATGACAATACAAATTGACACCCATTCCACGGTAGGCACTATATTTACTTAACCTACCTGATTGCCGCCGCGGGCGTGGTTTGTAGATGTATAAAGAACGGTGGAGGCTACGTTGCTGATAGTTGATATCAATTATTATCATCAGCAAGCGTGAAATGACAGCACACATGCCGTTAATGGCTTACCTCCCAACCAGATCGCGCTGTTGCTCGGGAATTGTAGGTTGCCGTTCAAGGAGAAGTTCGATTCCAAAGCGTACACGGCACCTTTGAGGAAAACCGAAGTTCGAATGCAAGGAGAGTTAGGGGTTTGAGAATGGTGGAATACGTCTGATTGGGTTGCGGAGCAAGCAGGGCGTGAAGTGTTCGCTACGCGGCCCCCTAGACAAGAAAACAACATAGACGATTCTTGCAAGCGGGTCTGTCGTGGCTGAGAAATTCGAACGGCCGTCAAATACACGTCACGAACAACACGTGGACTTATACCGAATGGAAGGCGATCCCGGTGTATATATTTCTCGTGTATTAATCGTGATGCTACATTCTGACATACGGGATACGGACCACACAGTAACGATTCAGTTACAATATTTGAAGCGAGATCTGTTGGCATCGTGTGACAAAGGCTGGGCTAGCTAAGCTTCCCAGTGGCACATAAACACCGTGCTACAAGGGGGATATGTTCGTCGCGAACGTCGACGTCCCTGGCCTGAGACCTTAATATAGGCCTCGAATGAGCGTTGCGTCATGCACAAAACCATAGGCGTACCACAGCCATCCGGTCGCCAGCGAGACGGCCAAACACCCGTGCAGAGAAAATCATGAATATTAAAAGGGAGCAAGATAGGAAAGCACCGTCGTCTGCGAAAATACCAGATGCACGAAATTCGGGGAGGATTTGACTGTAAAATTACTACTCGAACAGTGCAAACGGTTATACCCATGTGAAGCAGAAACATCGGGGCCGGTGTCACGAGAGTATATTCTAGGCGCGGGCTGGTGACAGACTGGGTTTTGACATCGGGGTAGAGTGTATTTATCGCGTGGGGCACAACGGCAACCTTGCTACGATGATTATAATTGAGGCGAACGTGGGTTGAGCTGATTATGACTCACTACGTTGCCGCATTTATTTTAGATATAGTCGCGACCGCTTGAAAACGTATAATAACGACATTCATCGATCGCCATACATAGACGATGTCACCCATCGCGCGAATATTACGGAATAGAAACCTGCCCGACGAACTCATATGAAACCAATTTGTGCGCCACAAGCCTACTATACCGAGTTGGCAAAACCGTGCTTGTTGAGATTTAATATCAACCACTGAGGTACGAGTTGAATATATAGGTAGGAAGGGGCCACGGCCTCGTGGGGGACGCCCGCTGGAGTACTTCAAGATCGGACGCACTACATACAAATGATCGATATAAAGGTCCAAACACAACCTCCGACACGTGGATCTGACTTTACGACCTTAAAGGCTTATGACGGGCTTGGAGATAAACCTTTGCCTCATCGCCATATGCGATGTTGCTTTCGTACCGTGATAGGCTTTGAATCTAAGGATCAAGTCACCAGGAACACATCGAAATTTCTACAGTTCTACATCTGCACGCCTTAGCGATTGTTCTGATTGACAACGACGGTGCTGAGGCCTTTGGAAAAAAACTGTGATTGAAACCTGCATGTGATGTGCGTTAATCCCGGCTCTAATAGGACTTCATATTGGGCATCGGGTTGGGTCATTTCAAACGAGCCTTCGTCGTCACAACAATAGTTGTAATCGGTGTTCGGATATAAGCGCGCATCGTTTCGCGTTTGTTAATGTTATGTATGTCGCTCACGGACCCAAATTGACCTTGTGATATATTTTGACCGAAAACTGACGATAGGTACATATTCCACAAAAACGTAAAACGTTAGTGTTACGTGGTTTGGAAACCAGAGGGAACGAAGAAAACAACAGGTTACATCGAGGCGCCTCCGCCATAAATACGGATGTTGTGTATCATCTACCAGGTACTACTTAAGCCCGACAATGGTTATAAGGGTTTTGTTCTTGTATTCAGTAGTTGCCACAGGTTGGATATTAGTTTGAGGTTTAATTTAGCTGGGTGCAAAGAGATCTCTTTAAAACCAGAATGTAGGTTAGATCTATCTTGAGAAGGCCATTCTCCAATAGGAGAATAAGGTGTTACAAGCGTGGTGTACACAGTTTATACACTCGATGCCAGATGTGGTACCCAGCAGGGTTTTAATGCCGGGAACGCATCTGTGCTCTGGCCAGAAGACAAAACGGTAGAAGGGTAGACTCGGCAACCGAGCACATGTATTATACGGTGTTGGCGCCTGCATAAAACGACACTGACGAAGCAGCGACGCGCGGTTATTTTACGTATCGCGATGAGTTGGGTTGTCGGCATGCGCAACAGGAGACGAAGGGGGTGAGGGTGTTGAATTCATTCCGTCCCCTCGCAGCTGATGGGTTAAATAAAGCAATGGACAACGCTGTGAGCAGTACGTTCGCACATGAAATGGAGGAAATGGATATTAGCGGCAAGAAGGGTGGGTACTCAATCACCAAGAGAGCCCCCTGTTTGGATGAGAAAACATCGTTGCACAACTTGCGATGTACCTATCCTTCGTACCAACGTCGGACTGGTGCTCTATTTGTCCTATCATTCACACGTTGATTTGTGGACGACATACTACGTTAGAGGTCCAACCACAAGTACACCCGAGCCTTAGTCTGACAAAAAATTAGACGGTTGTCATGTGACGCTGTGGCTAAAGTGGGTTTGGGGAAAGGGTGCCGAGGTGAACACGTCGAGGGATGCATAAGGGGGCACATGCTGACCAGCAAGGTACCACACCCCTTCTGAATGAAGGTTTGTTTTAGCGAGTTGAAGGCCGACTTAAGAAATGATCACGTAGTCGGCAGGAGGTGTGTGCACGACGGCAGGGTGATTTGGGCCTATCCAATACTATTGTTAGTGTCAAAAGTATTATTATGACAATAGGGTTTTCACTTGGTTATAGTATAGAGTCAATTTTGTCTGACCAGTTGAGTTTCTGAAGTGGGCAACGATCGGTTACTATCACGTGTTCAGTTCTACATTTGTTTTAGGGCCAGCTCGTATCCACGTTGGTGGATATGCGCGATTTCCCGGGAACACCTTACATGGGAATTGAGCTTGATATCAAAACACGCCACCGAAACGAGTAACACTGTGCACAGAGATAGGCGGGATTGAAACTAATGCGCACCTCGGATAGCGTACTACTCGGATAAAATCAAGTTTCTTCTTAGACCTACCCCAGAGACATGGTAACGTATTATTACGGTGGTGTCAGCGGAGTAGAAATCCCGTAACGGCGTAACATAGTGTTTGATTCTTATCAGGCAACGTTATAACGCCTTTGACGTACGTTTATTCTCCCTATCAGCTTTTCGGGTACGGTAGAATTGTTGCTGCCGGCACGCTTACTAACACCGTTGCAATATGTTAGGATGTGTCCAGACTTATACGGTATTATCCCAACATGTTATGTGATCACAATTCGCCAATTTGCTAACATACTAAAATAATTTTTGTGATGTAGGGGGCTCTAGGCATAGCCCCCTGACGTCGTGTCAGGGGTGACATTGGCCATATCATCCTATCCAAATGCTAGTACCGGGCGAACGAGGGCCACGGTGAGCACCGGGCTTCACGATAGGTGGGCCACGGGGATCACGGGGGCAGAGAGGCAGTAGAGCTCGATCCAAACCGAAATAATGGCGAGGTGGATGGATATTCACTTTTAGTCCTGTGTTTATTTGCCGACTTACATATATATATGGAGCTCTTCTCATTATCAAGTCGCCAGTTGCAGCCAAGTTATGTTCCTCTTTTACCCTCTTCACATTATGTGGTTATAATCGTTTCCTTCCGCACGCGTAGCGGGCTGCGTTTGCCGCCCGCGTAGCGGAGCCCTTGTATGCAGTACCGAAGATACACCTCCCCCGGGATAGTCGTCGGTTGTGTTGACGAGCAGACATCAAGCAAATGGCTTCCAAGCCGTCAAGCCAACAATGGGGGGAGGTGTTCAGAATAGAGTTATGTTTTCGCTGGGTACAAGACAAGGCGCGCGAGGTTCGGTGGTCTCGTTTCACGAAGAACGTACACCCACCACGTATGTATCTGTCTATATTGAACCTGTGTTGACTCGGTTTACTGAAGAACTTGTGACATGAATGGGCGAGC
Organism: Saccharina japonica; assembly: GCA_008828725.1. Lineage (NCBI taxonomy): Eukaryota > Phaeophyceae > Laminariales > Laminariaceae > Saccharina > Saccharina japonica. Next base: position 1,392,951 of record MEHQ01002346.1, read on the forward strand.
CAGAGCTTGAGGTGCAGGTAGATATTATGTGTACCAGTAGGTACTGTACCTTGGTAGATAGACAGGTTATCGAACCAAGCAGCGGGCGTGACAGGCAACGGGGGGGTAGTGCATATTTGTCGGAAAATTGCAGTGGGCGTGACAGGCAACGGGGGGGTAGTGCATAATATGTGTCGGAAAATTGGGTTAAATACGCAGAAACGAGAAGTGCGACGATTCTACGGTACAGACACGCTGGAAAAGTCACATGCGGATCCCTGTACATCCCCTGCGACGTCCCGAAGCTGAGGACGCGACACGAGCTGTTTGTGGTATGCGGTTGTTCGATGCTGGTCTCCCGGTATGTGGAGGTTTCATACTGGTATACGGAGATTGGGTTTCTATATGGTGCGTCGTGGCATTATGATCTGAGATGATGGACGCCTCGCGTGGTTGCTCCCCCGTGCGATGGCAGTTGCCGATGATAATGATACGACCCGGGCTTTGATACAATGATACTGCTCGTATATATGTGCGGGGTGCAGCCGGTGACAATCCTGGTGCGGCTTACCTCCTGTGTGTGATGTGGTGAGGTCTCTGACAAGAAGGTATTGGCCCACCTGGTGTGTATTTGGTGTTTGTGTGTACGAGTACACGATTTACTACTCGTCCTTGACGACCCATGGTATAGGCACGTGGGCCAGCAAGGGACACGTTCGACAGCGACGTATACAAACACGATCATCGAATTGCTTTAGGCCCGGAGGTCGCTGAAGCGATATACTGTGTTAAAGGGGGAGTTGGTACGGGGGGGATTGACTATGGAGGTGGTCTTTGACCTTGAGAATTATGGACAGTAGCAGCAGCAGCAGCTGGAGATGGTTTTGGAGGATGTGGGGCGGCAGGATAAACAGGAGCTGCAGCAGCAGCAGCAGTATGCCTTTGGTGGACAGCAACACTTGCGGCAGTATGGAGGCGCAGGGCCACAGCAGCAGCACCAGCAGCGGCAGTATCGAGCAGCAGCAGCAGCAGTTTGGAGGCGCCTCAGCGGCAACAACAGCGGCGTTGGGGTGGAGGTCACAGTTGCCAGCAGCATGCCCCACCTCAGCCGCAGCATCAGCACCAGCACCAGCAATGGCCGGGGGGCACTGGTTGGACTCGTAACGCCGGAAACGGCTGGTATCAGCCCGAGTCCCCTCCACCTGCAGAAACGTCTATGAGCAGTTTATGGGAAGCCCCGGATGACCTAGCTCAGCTCAAGGCCAGCATCAAGCTGTACCACTCGAGAGAGCTCGTCACCCTAGCTGACGCGAAATAAGATGTTTTAATTATTACCCAGAAGAACCCAGGCAGAACACGGGCAGAGCCCAGTGAGAGAGTCCCCGCTGGAAGAGACCTCGTGGGGCAACGATCTACAGCAGCAAGATCCACCTAGCAAACCCGGGGATGTAGCCCGGATGTCCCCGGACGACCACAGGGATGTAACCGGGATGTCCCCGGACGACCACAGCCCCCCCCCAGAGCGAACCCACAGGCCCAAAGGGACTTGGGCAAAACGCCAGAAACGAAGACAGGGACATCCGGGTTACATGCCCGGGTTTGCTAGGTGGATATGGATCTTAGCGTATAACGGATGTTGCTACTTGCTGCTGTAGATCATCACCCACAGTTCTTGTTGTTGTTGTTCTACTTCTCCTTCATCTTCTGGAGTCTTCCAGCGGGGACTCTCTAACTGGGCTCTGCCCGGGTTCTGCCTGGGTTCTTCTGGGTATTAACAATTCACACATCTTATTTTGCGTCAGCTAGGGTGACGAACTCCTTCGAGTGGTACCGCTTTATGCTGGCCTTGAGCTGAGCTAGGCCATCCGGGGCTTCCCATAGGTTTCTACACGTACGTGTGAACGCTGTGGTGCTCGAGGGCATGAGGCCACGATTTGTTTTGCGCCATATAGCGTGTGCGATGGGTTTCTGGCCTATGGTCACATGGCCAGGCAGTGCACTGCCCAGCCCACTATCGTCTACGCGCCGGACTACAGCAACGTGCCGCAGGCTGGAACGGCGCACGAGCTCGGTGATGCTCGTGAGCCGCTAGCTGCGTCTGTCGAGGTTGGTGTTGTTGAGACCGAGGTGGAGGAGCTCGGTGACGAGGCTGAGGAGGATGAGGAGCTCAATTTTGCCGAGGTTGAGGAGGAGAAGCTTGTTTTTGCTGAGGCTAATATGGTGGAGCTTGGTGTTGCTGAGCCTTCGGTGGAGCTCGGTGTTGTTGGTGTTACGCCTTCGACGCTTTCGTCGTCAGTGTCGATGCAGCAGCAATGGGATGGGGACGGTGTGGGAGATGGAGTGCCGCAGATGGGCTTGAGCCAGAAGGGTGTAACATACCCGTTCGACCCAGGCAAACCGGATGGGCCTGACGCGGTTGGGGGGGGGTACAGTGATGGACGAGGGGTGGAGCTCGTGGGAGAGGAGATCAGCAGCAGCGGCAGCAGCCGCAGCAACGGGGCGCGATATTTCCCGTTCAATCTAGGGAAGCAGGCATGTTATATTTTCCAGTCTGGCCAACTTTCTTGTTGGTGTATTTAATGGATTGGATTTCCTTGGTCTGTTGTTTTGTTTTTAAAAATCGACCCAAATTATTTCTTCTGCTCCCACATCCAGCGCGGCCCCATCAGGACCGGTTCCCCACAGTGATTGTGAGCGATAGCGACCAACCAGTATACCAGCGCAGTCCCACCAGCACCGGTACCCCATAGTGATTTGGAGCGAAGCGACCCACCAGTATACCAGCGCAGTCCCACCAGCACCGGTTCCCCATGGTGATTTGGAGCGAAGCGACCCACCAGTGTACCAGCGCAGTCCCACCATCACCGATTCTTCATAGTGATTTTGACCGAAGCGACCCACCACTATACCAGCGCAGTACCACCAGTGTCCCTGTGTGCTGTACGTGATGTATGCTGTTTGTGCTGTGTCCTGTGGTCTGCTGTACGTGTTCTGCTGTCGTGCTGCTGTGTGTGTCATCATGTCCCTGTGTGGTGTTCTGTGTTTGCTGTGTGTCAAGGGTGGCGTGTGTTATGTGTGGTGTGTGTCTGCTGTGCGCTATGTGCGCTGCTGTGTGTTCCCTGCTGTGTGTGCTGCTGTGTGCTGTGTGTGTCACCACAGTGTCCCTCAGTCCCGCACCTGCTTTTGCCTTCATATCACCTGTAAACCCCCTGAACGTGTGTATACAACATACATCGGCGAGTCTGCTATGCCACGGGCCAGATCTGCTATGCAGTCACTAAGGCCGACTCTTATGGGAACGGAATCCAAAACAAAAAACAGGTTTTCCCTTCATCGTACAGAAACCCGCGAGCAGTGCCGTCGGTAGTGATGGGCCATTTCTGGACGCAGCCCACAGCAAAAAAAAAGAGTTTTTGTCACACAGCAACCACCGATGCCACGAGTTCTCGCCTCACAGAGCACGGGTCGCGCTAAAACTTCCAAGGCTGTATGCCCCTTTCCTCTGAACGTCCTCGCTGCCAAGTATGAGGGCCGTAGGTGTCCTGTGGCTAGAGGTATCGCACATAATGTGAGGCCTAGTCCATTTCTGTCTCAACTTTTTGCTGATCGAAAGTTTGCTGATCGAAACAGGGCCCGTGTTTCGATCAGCAAAAAGTTGGGACAGAAATGGACTAGGCCTCACGTTATGTGCGATACCTGTAGCCACAGGCCACCTACGGCCCTCATACTTGGCAGCGAGGACGCTCAGAGAAGAGGGGCATACAGCCTTGGAAGGTTTAGCGTGACCCGTGCTCTGTGAGGCGAGAACTCGTGGCATCGGTGGTTGCTGTGTGACAAAAACTCGTTTTTTTGCTGTTTCGGGCAGGTTTTGGGACAGAAAAAAAGAAGCCGAGTCTTGTGCGGGTTTCACCACCACAAAGGGGAAAGGCTGTTTTAGTTTCTGGATTCCGTTCCCATAAGAGTCGGCCTAATCATATCGCTCCATTTTCTTTGCATCGTAATGCATCCAATGAATGGAAACCCATTTTTGCTTTGCACTGGCTAATCAGGAGACGTTATTTTTCTTTGCATCGCGCCGCAAGGCTATAGCATCGATCTTCGCACGCAAACACCCGGCATTTCAGACACCGGTATTTCCCTCTACACGCATCCATAGCCGCTCATAAGCTGGGGCTCAATCTACGCGTACCGTTGGGCTCCCAATGGCTCGTTTTTGTGGTGAGGGCGACCTCCTGCTTCGACAACCAGCAGCACACTTTTGATCGCGCCGCCCGTATGTAACCAGCACCGCTGCAGCCTCCGCAGCACCGGCAGCCTCCGCACAACGACAGCCTGCGCATTACACACCCATGTACAGCCCACAGCACACCCAAACTCACGGCATCTATGAGCGGCCAACAGCGACGGAGGCACCCCTCTGCCTCAACGAACAAACCCGAGCCAAAACGAACTGGGCCTGTCCCGTGTTAGAGGAATAGGCGCCCTTCTCCTGCCCGGGCGAGTCCTTTTTCCGCACCGTACGCGAACGCAAGACCAGTGGCGAGTATACCCGCCAACAGCAGTCGGTGTGCTCCAATCGTGGGCGTGGCAGCACCAGCAACTCGTAGTTACGGTGACCGGTGCGGCGTTGATACCGGGGAATCGGGTATGTATGCAATACGGACACACATTACGACACGAGATACACGGTATTTATATACGCCCGCAGCGGCACCAGTTCTCTACATTTACGTATGTATCTGGTCCTTGGCTCTGGAGTGACACTACGCACCCATTTCACACGCACCATGAACGGCTGTAAACACAACACAACAATCGCCGAGAGTACCGAGCGAATGAATAGATCACTGTATCCCCATCTCGCGCCTGTAGGTTCGAGCCGCTGAGGCGGTGCTATGACACGCTCTGCGCAAAGTTCGTGTAGTGGGAGAAGCTGCGACTGCTCGCTTGAGAAAGTACTCGACGAGCATCATGCACCCTATATACGGACTTGATTGCGACGATTCGAATCCATCGCTGCTCTAAGTATATTCAAACACTGACGTACCAGCAACAACAGCTGCAGCAGCACTACGCGAGGTCGCCGATGATCTACAGCAAACTGTATGCCGAGCTTCAAAGTTGGGAGATTGCGGGATAGAACGGACTTCAAGCGTAGCACTCGATAGCAGTGGCACGCGTGGACTGTATCAAATATATAGTGGAGCCGACAGCAGCAGTCCATTGCCCAAGTTGGAGCTGCTGCTTCTGCCCCCCTGCTGCTGTGTTCTGCTGTTCTCACTGGGGCTGGTGCTGCTGCTTACCGTGCTGCCGCTTGCTACGTGGTTGGGGTGGCGGCGGCAGCATTGCTGTTTTCTCCACTGTTGCCACCGCCGTCTGTTTGCTGTTACTACAAGTATCACATGTATTTAGGGTATGTTCAGTAGGGTACGTGCCAAAGTATACCGGTGGCATTTCCTCGGTAAATACCGGTACCTGACACTTCAGTAAGTTCGGTATTTTTCCGATACCGGTACCCGACACTTCGGTATTTTCGGTATTTTTATCAATACCGGTACCCGATACTTCGGTAAGTTCGGTGTTTGTTCAATACCGGTTCCCAACACTTCGAAAAAGTTCGATATTGTTTCAATACCGGTACCCGACACTGCGGGAAGTTCGGTATTTTTCCAATACCGGTACCTGACACTTCGGTAAGTTCGGTACGCTCACCTACATATAACCCGGGTACCGGTATACCCTCGTCCACAATACCGCGGGTACCGGTATGTTCTCGGTAGTGTGCTTAGTACCCTACCGAACACTTTGGTAAGTCCGGTTCTTTTACAATACAAAAAGAAGCCGAGTCTTGTGCGGGTTTCACCACCACAAAGGGGAAAGGCTGTTTTAGTTTCTGGATTCCGTTCCCATAAGAGTCGGCCTAATCATATCGCTCCATTTTCTTTGCATCGTAATGCATCCAATGAATGGAAACCCATTTTTGCTTTGCACTGGCTAATCAGGAGACGTTCTTTTTCTTTGCATCGCGCCGCAAGGCTATAGCATCGATCTTCGCACGCAAACACCCGGCATTTCAGACACCGGTATTTCCCTCTACACGCATCCATAGCCGCTCATAAGCTGGGGCTCAATCTACGCGTACCGTTGGGCTCCCAATGGCTCGTTTTTGTGGTGAGGGCGACCTCCTGCTTCGACAACCAGCAGCACACTTTTGATCGCGCCGCCCGTATGTAACCAGCACCGCTGCAGCCTCCGCAGCACCGGCANTTAGTACCCGACACCTCGGTAAGTTCGGTACTTTTATAATACCGGTACCGGACATTTCGGTAAGTTCGGTACTTTTTCAATACCGGTACCCGACACTCCGGTAAGTTCGGTACTTTTCCAATACCGGTACCCGACACTTTGGTAAGTTCGGTACTTTTCCAATACCGGTACCCGACACTCTCGGTAAGTTCGGTACGCCTACCCGAATATACCCGGGTACCGGTATACCTCGACCACAATACCGGCGGTGATCGGTGCGGCGTTGATACCGGGGAATCGGGTATGTATGCAATACGGACACACATTACGACACGAGATACCAGGTACTTATATACGCCCGCAGCAGCACCAGTTCTCTACATTTACATATGTATCTGGTCCTTGGCCCTGGAGTGACACCACGCACCCATTTCACACGCACCATGAACGGCTATAGACACAACACAACAATCGCCGAGAGTACCGAGCGAATGAATAGATCACTTTATCCCCAACTCGCGCCTGTAGGTTCGAGCCGCCGAGGCGGTGCTGCCTCCGCACAACGACAGCCTGCGCATTACACACCCATGTACAGCCCACAGCACACCCAAACTCACGGCATCTATGAGCGGCCAACAGCGACGGAGGCACCCCTCTGCCTCAACGAACAAACCCGAGCCAAAACGAACTGGGCCTGTCCCGTGTTAGAGGAATAGGCGCCCTTCTCCTGCCCGGGCGAGTCCTTTTTCCGCACCGTACGCGAACGCAAGACCAGTGGCGAGTATACCCGCCAACAGCAGTCGGTGTGCTCCAATCGTGGGCGTGGCAGCACCAGCAACTCGTAGTTACGGTGACCGGTGCGGCGTTGATACCGGGGAATCGGGTATGTATGCAATACGGACACACATTACGACACGAGATACCAGGTACTTATATACGCCCGCAGCAGCACCAGTTCTCTACATTTACATATGTATCTGGTCCTTGGCTCTGGAGTGACACTACGCACTCATTTCACACGCACCATGAACGGCTATAGACACAACACAACAATCGCCGAGAGTACCGAGCGAATGAATAGATCACTTTATCCCCAACTCGCGCCTGTAGGTTCGAGCCGCCGAGGCGGTGCTATGACACGCTCGGCGCAAAGTTCGTGTAGTGGGAGAAGCTGCGACTGCTCGCCTGAGAAAGTACTCGACGAGCATCATGCACCCTATATACGGACTTGATTGCGACGATTCGAATCCATCGCTGCTCTAAGTATATTCAAACACTGACGTACCAGCAACAACAGCTGCAGCAGCACTACGCGAGGTCATCGATGATCTACAGCAAACTGTATGCCGAGCTTCAAAGTTGGGAGATTGGGGTATTGAACGGACTTCAAGCGTAGCACTCGATGGCAGTGGCACGCGTGGACTGTATCAAATATATAGTGGAGCCGACAGCAGCAGTCCATTGCCCAAGTTGGAGCCGCTGCTTCTGCCCCCCTGCTGCTGTGTTCTGCTGTTCTCACTGGGGCTGGTGCTGCTGCTTACCGTGCTGTCGCTTGCTATGTGGTTGGGGTGGCGGCGGCAGCATTGCTGTTTTCTCCACTGTTGCCACCGCCGTCTGTTTGCTGTTACTACAAGTATCACATGTATTTAGGGTATGTTCAGTAGGGTACGTGCCAAAGTATACCGGTGGCATTTCCTCGGTAAATACCGGTACCTGACACTTCAGTAAGTTCGGTATTTTTCCGATACCGGTACCCGACACTTCGGTATTTTCGGTATTTTTATCAATACCGGTACCCGATACTTCGGTAAGTTCGGTGTTTGTTCAATACCGGTTCCCAACACTTCGAAAAAGTTCGATATTGTTTCAATACCGGTACCCGACACTGCGGGAAGTTCGGTATTTTTCCAATACCGGTACCTGACACTTCGGTAAGTTCGGTACGCTCACCTACATATACCCCGGGTACCGGTATACCCTCGTCCACAATATCGCGGGTACCGGTATGTTCTCGGTAGTGTGCTTAGTACCCTACCGAACACTTAGGTAAGTCCGGTTCTTTTACAATACTTAGTACCCGACACTTGGGTAAGTTCGGTACTTTTTCAGTACCGGTACCAGGCATTTCGGTAAGTTCGGTACTTTTTCAATACCGGTACCCGACACTTCAGTAAGGTCGGTACTTTTCCAATACAGGTACCCGACACTTCGGTAAGTTCGGTACGCTCACCTACATATACCCCGGGTACCGGTATACCCTCGTCCACAATATCGCGGGTACCGGTATGTTCTCGGTAGTGTGCTTAGTACCCTACCGAACACTTTGGTAAGTCCGGTTCTTTTACAATACTTAGTACCCGACACTTGGGTAAGTTCGGTACTTTTTCAGTACCGGTACCAGGCATTTCGGTAAGTTCGGTACTTTTTCAATACCGGTACCCGACACTTCAGTAAGGTCGGTACTTTTCCAATACAGGTACCCGACACTTCGGTAAGTTCGGTACGCTCACCTACATATACCCCGGGTACCGGTATACCCTCGTCCACAATACCGCAGGTACCGGTATGTTCTCGGTTGTGTGCTTAATACCCTACCGAACACTTAGGTAAGTCCGGTTTTTTTACAATACTTAGTACCCGACACCTCGGTAAGTTCGGTACTTTTATAATACCGGTACCGGACATTTCGGTAAGTTCGGTACTTTTTCAATACCGGTACCCGACACTCCGGTAAGTTCGGTACGCGCAACAAATATACCCCTGGTACCGGTGTACCCTACCGAAATGGCCTTTGGATACTTCCGCTATTCATGTAACGCTGTAGATCATATGTGTTTGGGCAAATTGTGTCGAGATAGATCATCGAGGGGTGCATAAGAGAACATATACTAACCTGCACGGTCCTCCAACTGTTATTAATACAGACGGGTTTGTGTCAAGTGGAAATCCAGACCTTTGGCGTGACCGCGTAGTCGGCAGGAAATATGTTCAGCTCGGTGCGGAGGACACCCGGGAGGGGTGCCTGTGGGGGTGATAGGTGTTCCGGCTTTACAGGTTCCGTTGGACGCAGCAATAGTGTCTTGCCATGCGTTTCAAGGAGTGAAGCATAACAATATAAAGCTCAGCCAACGATGACGTATGGTTTATCGCGTACCAAAAAGTTGCGTGGCGAGTCAGACCAAATACGCCAAACATCCAGAACTTTGATGTACAGCTAAACAGAGCATAAGCGCCTACCGTTCAGACCCCGATCTGTCGTACTCGCTTGCCCAAGGTTTCAAGGTAGCGTGGATAGTTCGGGAAAATATGCCAAATATGCATCACCTCGATCTACAGCTACACAGAGTAAAAGCATCTACTGTTCAGACACCGATCTGCCGTATTTACTGGACGGAGTGGTCGCTGTTGGTGTGCCTTACTACGATCAATACAGCGCATGTATCCGCCATGGACGTTGCAGATTCAGAACTATTTGCTATTCTTGCACATAGCCACAACCACACAAAGCGATATATAAACCGGCTACCATATAGGCGAAACCTGCAACACGTGCAGGTGGTCGATCAAGGAGGTAGATCTGACATCATTCGGTACCCCCCTGTCACTGTTAACGTTTAGGAATATGCCCCGCCTTGAGTGTCGGACACAAATGGCATTGGACAGTGTCGTCTTGCAGCCGTCGAATCATTCCCCTATTTTTGTATCGGAAGTGCCACCAGATATCGGGCCCATGGTACTCCCACATATGGGCATTCCGTCCGCGTACGTTCACAAGGACCGCGATAAATATTCACCGTACTCGGCTACATGCATGGCGTCTTGAGACTTCTGTTAGCACGCTCTGGTGTTAAACAAACCAAACTATCTGGCAGAACGAGTCTAGCCAAGACAAAGGGGGTGAGGGGGGGGGGCGTTGCCCTTCGTGCATACTGCCACATGGCAAGGTTTTTGTACAATAAAAGACTGCACACTGCCACCCCTTTGGTCCTATACCACACAGTGCGTTTCAACATGCTTTCAAAGAGAACCTCAAAATGTATCACCGATAGGTTATGTTGAAGGCAACTAAATGCACAAGAAGCGCCGTATATAACGCAAGAAAATCATGGCCCATAATTTTCAGTGGACTTTGTAGCAAGTAATTTGATTGTGTAACCGTGCCAATATTTCGACCATCATATATATGCTTGAAAACGCGCCCAGTATTGTGAATACCGAGTCTTCTTCAATAATGGATGTTGGTGACCTAAACATGAAAACCGTTTTCTAGCTGAGGAGAACAAAATATGTGAAATGTTGTAGGCAGGAAATTCGTTTTTCACTTATATTCGCGGTAAGATGACGAACGGCCAGCCTGTCTTACGTGTTGATTTCTAAAAGGTAATGTGGGCAAAAACGGTGGTTTCCTGCGAGGTATGACTACTAGACTTATGTGAAGCGTTCCAAGCAATGTACGCCCGCGTATTCCTCACCTCCATGTAATCCAGCCGAGTTGCTCGTAAAACTCGCGTTACCGTCGATGCCAATATCCGATAAGTCTGTGTAAATCACACCTGGAGGTATATTATGGAGACGACAGTTGGTGGGTCCTTGAATGTCACGTTAACCAGAGTTAAGAGGAGACGCAAGGCGGGAGTTGTTCGGTTGGATCGTGTAATTAATGACGGTTACATTTTTGTTTTTAGGGTTGCGTATGTATTCGCAGGCGTTGTTATTGAATGTTGCCTCGCGCGGGAGGAGAGTTCGAGCACTCCACTCTCTCTCCGGTCTCGCTATCTCGCTCTGTCTTCTGATGCAACGATCTTAACCATATCATCAGACTGCGGCGCAGTCAGGGCATCCAGATTTGGAAACTACGAACACACTACTGTAGTAAGGTTGTCAAACGCTTGACGTTTCAAGTCTGGAACTAAACGTCAAGGATGGCTTCCGGGTCAGCTCAAGACGGGCAAGACCTTCTCAAAGGTGAGGTTCCACAGCAGAGAAGCGAGTTTCAACTGGTAGTCGAGCAGGGGCAAGCGTCGATGATGCTTGCCCTAAGAAACATGATGGCCGAGTTCATGAGGAACAAAGCCCGATCATAGTCCAGCAGCGCTGGGAGCAGCGCTGCTTGAAGGGAAGGTCCACGAGGGGCTGAACCATCTGCTGTGCAAGAAAAAGAAGCGCTGCTCAAAGGTAAGACCCACGAGGGGCTGAACCCTTTGCTGTACGAGGAACTTCCGCTGCTGCTGGAGGCGTGGCAGGAAATACAGCAGCAGGAAGACAGAAAACTTTGCGTGGGGATGCCACGCACAATCTCGGAGCGATGGGACGCAGAGAGGCTGCTGTTCCTGTCGAGGTAGGCCCAGCCAGGGGCCAGGCAGACCAGCCCAGGAAGGCTGGCGAATGGGATGCATTCCCAGGCGGTGAGTTGGGTGGTGGTTTTGATCTGTGAATCTCGCGCCATTGGACCTACAAGCACAGCGCTGCACCAGGGTGTAATGGCCTGAAACCCGACGTCACTTTTTGGACAAATTAATATCGTTATTACGGAAAGGGGTAGGGTTCGTGTCTGTTATCGTGTCGGATCCACCACAGTACATTCCCCTAGTGGAATTAGACACCGCAAACTCGGTTCTTGTCGCAAGGGGGTATAGCCGCGAAATCGTACACATATATACACTGGCGTGAAATTTCCTGTCGACGGCTCTCAAGAGCAATAGCGATAAGAGTATACTGCACAGGTTTACCTCGCCGAGGGAAGCGCGGGACGCTCTCCTTGCGTAGTACAGCCCTCAAACTACGGGGGGCAAATCCGGACTATCGCGACGACGTAAGTAATAGTTTTAAGATAGCGCCGGGGAGAAAACCCCGATAAGATATGGGTAGGATCGAGGATATTGCCACTGAGGTGAGCACAGCAGGTCTGACACTTAACGACAACATGCTGTACATCATCTTCATCGATGCTCTGCCAGACGAGTACGAAGTGGAGGCACGTAATCTGGCATATCGTGACAGAATCGGCCTCGATTACATCATCAAGGCTGTTCCAGAGCGGCACCATCGACTTTCTGGAAACAGGAAGAGAGGGGCCAACGCTAGCCATGCTAACCAAGCTACGTACCCTGGTGGTGACGACGGCGGTGGTGGTGGCCGGGGGAAAAGCGGCGGCGACGGACGACGCGGAAAAGGTGCAGACGGATTCAAAGGAAAGTGTGTAAGACCAAACGTTATAGTACCACTTTGTGGCTCTTTTTTCTTCCCGACTTTTATTTCGCCAACCAAAGATAAAGGCTGTGCAGCAGCAGTGCCTATGGCCAAAACAACATAGTACTCGTATGTATTCAAATTATGGTACGTATCGCTTTCGTATACCTACCCGGTGTACGTCATACGTACATATTACAAGGTTCCCCTTCGGGATGTTGGTCACTTGATATCCCGGGGGTGTCGCAAGTCGAAAAGAGATCGCACATGCTTCATAGTTCCCTTTTTGGAGCAGACTCGTGTTGCATAGACTGCTGCTGTATTGTTTAAAGGAAAACGTAGGAGCAACGGCCATTCTTAGTACCGACAGCATAGCACAGAGCACATATACAATAGACAATACACAACGATTGAGTACACAGAGCACACACACAGTGATATCTAGTTGTTGTGCTGGAGAGCAGAGTGTGCACACAAGAGTACAACGAGGTATCACGGCTGTTCTGCTACATACAGCAGCACATATCACATATCACACAGAGTACATAGAGGGCAAAATTGTTCAGTATCAAGACTAAACACACAGAGCACACCCAGAGTACACACATACAACAGAAAAAAGGCCTGCACACAGAACAGTACCGACAACATAGCACAGAGCACATACAATACGCAATACACAACGAGTGAGTACACAGAGCACACACAGCAGTTAGATCTAGCTGTTGTGCTGGAGAGCAGAGTACTGTAATGCATTAGGGGACCGGTGCATTAGGGGACCGAACCTGGGAAATGTGGCTAGGGGACCGGTGCATTAGGGGACCGAGTCTGGAATTTTGGCTAGGGGACCGGTGCATAAGGGGACCGGATCTGGGATTTTGGCTAGGGGACCGGTGCATTAGGGGGCCGCATCGAGTATTTTAGCTAGGGGAACCGTTTGGACGGGACCGAAAACTGGACTTGGGCTGTTAGTGTGCACTCGTTCGAGCTTCAACGTTAAAACATTCTTCTTCCCGCGAAGACTTTAAGGTGACGGTGGCTCCCTCAGCGAAGACTCCCGGTTTTGTATAGTAGCGGCGTGCTTATTTCGACCGGTCTATTCGCAATTATCTTGTGATTTTTTTGGGAAATTTGGTGTACGTGAAAATCGAACTATTTTAAAAAAACAACTTGAAAAAAGACCGATGTGATTATGCACCAGTTCCCAGCAGTTCGAGTACGTAGCAGCACGACACACACGGTGCCGTCACCCCAGCAATCCTCTTGATCATGGCCGACGGTCAGTCGCAAGCGGCCAAGCGCTCAAAGGCCGAGGGTGGTCCCTCGGCTTCCCTCTCGGGCGGTGCTTCCTCTCCCGCAGCCGGAAGAAGAGTAGGAGACGAGATGTTTCCCGACAGGTTGTGCAAAAAAGCCCCAAGGAAAGCCGAGGGACACATGAAGCATTTTTGAGAAGATGGAAAGCATGGTGCCCCTGTCCAGCGACGATGAGAGCCCTGACGGTTGCAGCGGAGCGTGTTGTACGAGCGGTGGTATCCTCTTTGTGCGTGTGTACTGTCCAGGTAGGTACCGCTGCCGAGTGCGTCAAAAGATAAATTCTACGTACGGGGTTGAGGCCTGGTTTGTCTTTGTATTTTGCTCTTTTGGTACTTTCTGCGTACGTACACACCCTTCCGGATACTCGTACGCATTGAACATCAAAAGTTACATTATTGTTCAGAGTACGTACAAGTTAGTACGTAGTAGTACCAAATATATTGTAACATCATACGAGTACCTGGCTATATATATAGGTATGTATGTACGTACGTACATATATATATATATGTACATATATAGATGATGTGTCTTCGTTTTTTTCTGTATACGACCAGATGTTTATGTATACATATTATACTTCGTACAATACCTCGTACATCAGCAGGAGTTGTATATATGAGTATGCACATTATCAATAGTATATACCAAGTATAGTACATACCAGGTATACAAGGCTTGCTGGGAAAATCAGGTAGCGGGAGACACGGAAAAACTAACGAACATAAAAAAGGCATACTGCGATCAATAATGCACAGACGTGTCTTCTGCTTTTAGGAGTTTTATGAGTGATCAACGCTGGAGATCATACTGCACATTGTCGGATGGCAAAGATAATAATAATGCACAGACAGGTAAGGTCGTCCAGTGAATCCTAATAATCACCCTCTTGGAAAATGCATACATGAAAAAGCCTTCATAAAAAAAACGATCTCCCCCGCGTAAATATCGAGTGCACCCCCCCTCCCCCCTCACCTCCCTCACCCCCCCGATACTCTCACCATTCATAGAACAACGAGGCACACGAACAACGGAACGAAGAGTCGATCACAGACAACAGATGAAAAACTCTTGACACTATAAGTACTACTGTAGTGTTATACTTGTACGTGGATCTATTTTGTTTTTGGGGTGGGCACTCTACCTAATAATGGTCATGTATATGTACAGCAGAGCGCTGTATGAAGGGCTCCCCCGGCAGAATCCTGACTGCGCAATATTACTGGGGACCATAGTTAACAGGACCTATGGTAGACACAAAAAACTACATATTTACCTGTTTTTACACACAATATTTGGTCCTATTTACTATGGTCCTCCGGAATAGTTGGATTTTCGGAAATTTACGATGCAAAAGAATGAGTAGATGCCCCCCTGCGGCTGTGTTGCATACACTTGCAGGACCCGCCCCCCATTCCCCACACGAGTGCGACTAGAAACTTGTTAAACCCTTGCGCAATATATCCTCCCTCGGCATCCTTCCCGGTCCCCGCGCACAGGGTGCTTGGCCGCCAGAAGGAGAAGATCAACGGACGCGATAACTTGCTTATGTTCTTGCGCGCACGGTTCGGAACAACCTGCAGTAGTACCAGGCGGCGTAGAGGATTGGGTGTACGGGGGGCGGCAACCTGTTCCTGAGTGAAGCACATAGCAGCGGCAAATATTGATTAAGGGCATGCTTTGCTTTGTGTCGACAAGCAAGCCTGTACAAAAGGCGTTGCTTTAGTGTAGAAACAAAGATTGTCGGAATTTACTTCGTTTGCTATGATCGAACTTGCTTTTTTACAGGCCGTGGGCAATCTTTCGTCGTCAAGATAGTTTGCCGAATGTGTCGAACCCACTGAGGACCGCAGCGCGAAACATAGTGTTTCGGCCTGTTGTTTTCGGGGTGGACAGGACTATACATACTAATGCCGGTATGAATTTCTCGCTTTTCACGTGTGAAAGCACATTTTTTATGTCGAATCTAATCTTGCAGAATCTACTTTTTTGTCGTCGCACGGTTTGGAATGACGTCTACATTATAGGTTTCGAGATTCGCCTAGACGCCAGCTATATTTCGTCTTCAATGTAGTTTGCCGAATGTGTCGAGCTAACGGATAAAAGCAGCGCCGAAAACAGTGTATTGGCCTGTTTTTTGTCGGGGTGGGCAAGACTATACATACATACTAAAGCCGGTATTGAAATTCTCTGTCCCGCAACGTCCGAACGTACGAACAAGCCGCATGTTCGTGGATTCCTCTAGATGTCAGCTGTCTTTCTGCAGCGAGTTGCTTTCACTAATATACAACACCCAGGAGAACAGCAGAGCCAAAAATTGCAAAATTGTGTATTGGCACCTTTTTACGGTGTTGACCAGCCTATGCATACTACTGTAATTTCAAGACACTTATTTATCTATTTGGGTGGAAAACGTCCATTTTAGGTGGAAGCTAGGTTTGCAGTATAGTAATTATCCGACACGCAACGTCAGCGACTTAGAGAAAACCACATGTCCCCAGATTCGTCTGAATGTAAGCTATCTTCCTGCAGCGATTCGTTGCCTGACATACTAAACCTAGGGAGAACAGCAGAGCCAACGATAGTGCATAGGCACCTTTTCTCGGTGTTGTAACAGGCTATGCATACTAATTTCAGTATACTATTTAGGATTTCTTGAGCGGAAAAGGTCAATTTTACGTGAAAGCTAGGTTTGCGGTATTGTAATTATCCGACACGCAACGTCAGCGACTTCGAATAAACCACATGTCCCCAGATTCGTCTAAGTCTAAGCTATCTTCCTGCAGCGAGTTTCGTTGCCTAATATACCAAACGTAGGGAGAACAGCAGAGCCAAGGATAGTGTATTGGCACATTTTCTCGGTGTTGTACGAGGCTATGCATACTAATTTCAGTACACTATTCAGGATTCCTTGAGCGGAAAAGGTCAATTCTAAGTGAAAGCTAGGTTCGCGGTATTGCAATTATCCAACACACAACGTATGCGACTTCGAACAAACCACATGTCCCCAGATTTGTCTAAATGTAAGCTATCGTCCTGCAGCGAGTTTTGTTGTCTAATATACTAAACCTAGGGAGAACAGCAGAGCCAAATATAGTGTATCGGCACCTTTTTCCGTGTTGTACGAGGCTATGCATACTAATTTCAGTACACTGTTTAGGATTTCTTGAGCGGAAAAGGCCAATTCTAAGTCAAAGCTAGGTTTGCG
>MEHQ01002346.1:1410553-1422525 GCA_008828725.1 Saccharina japonica
GCGAATGGAGCGGTTCAAATTGGTTGAGGTATTTCGATTTTAAGGGCGGGCGGAGCGGGGGTAAAGACTTATTCTCTTGCGTGCGTAAAGCTAGCTCTAGTGGGAACCTGGCCGATACAAGGCTAGTAAATTTCGACGAGAAAGACACAATTCCAGCGGCCCGTTCTCTTAACCGTGCCTTATGCGTGAAACGATAGCTGTATGAGGTATGTCGAGCGATGGCGTCAGCTCGGTCGGTAAAAACTTGGTTTATAAGGATATGGGACTAGCGTAACTGATAACTGGATTGGTATAAGGTCGACGACGAAAACTAGATACTAGTGTCGATTTGGTTGCGAGATTAACCCGCGGTCGTTTTGTTGAAAACATACTTGGCATGTGGAAGAATCGTTCTGAAATAGGGAGTGTTCACAAGAGATGGTGGTTGTTCGATTGGTACGAAGTCGGCCGGTATAGTAGTTCTAACGAAAGCTTGGCCGGTACGAAGTCGTTGTCGGTCAAAATGTACTGAAAAGGCCCGCGGGCCTTTTAATCGGAAAATCATCCTCCGCGATCAAAGGATGGTTTTAAGGTAGGATTAGGTATTTCAAGCACTGGTGTCATCTGAGGGTTTATTGTCTGTATGCGCTCAAATATTATTAGTGGTAGCGGCAACATGACTGATACAAAGCTGGCGGAGGCCCTGAGTCGATTTGGTCGCGAAAGACGCCATTCCGGCAGCCCGTTTTGTCGACCGTACCTTATGCGTGAATGGACAGTTAACTTGGTCGAGGTACTTCACGAGATAAGATCCGTTTGCTTGGTACAAATTTGGTTTATGAAGCTAGAGACTAGCGTGACTGGAAACTCGATTGGTGAGGAGCCGTCGGAGAAAAACATATACTGCATAATATTTGGTGGTGAAATTGCCCCGTGTTATCTTCATCGAACACATAGTTTGCGTGGGAAAAATATGTTTCAATACTAGGTTGAGTGTTCCCAAGAAACGATGGCAGTGTAATTGGTTCGATTTCGATTCGGACTGTAGCTCTAACGGAAGCTTGGCCGGTACGAAGTCGTTGGGGGTTAAATAAACCGTACATGACCAATCCGTAAAAGGCCCGCGGGCCTATTAGTCGGGAAATCATCCTATGCGTTTTAGGGAGGTATTAAAGCAGGTAAAGGTATTTCAATAATCAACTAAGACTTCCGTTTCTGAATGCGACAAACTAGTGGTAGCGGCAACATCACCGCTCAAAATCTGGCGATTTGATCGCGAGATACTTCACACCAACGGGCCGTTTGTCGACCTTACTTTATGCGTGGATAAACAGTTCTAATTTGGTTGATGTATTTCAAGAGATAGGGTCAGTTTGTTCGGTACCAACGTGGTTAATCCGTTGTCCTCTCCATCGAACTAATATTTTGTGTGGGAAATATTCGTCCTGAGATATGTTGAGTGTTCACTAAAGATGGTGGAAGTTCGAATGGTCAGAAGTCGGTTTGAAGGTAGTGCTAGCGGAATCTTGGCCAGTACGACGTCTTTGGAGGTTGAAATGTTCTAGACCAGACAGGACAATCCTTCTTTGCGCTTCAAAATGATTCAAATATGCTGAGGTACTTGAAGCACTCGTGTCGTTTAAAGCCTTATTTTCTGTACGCGTAAAACTCGCGGTGGCGACAACATCGCTGATGCAAAGCTGGCGGAAGCCCGAGGTAGATTTGGTCGCGAAATACATCATACCATCGGGCCGTTTCGTCGACCGTTCCTTGTGCGTGAAAGGATAGTTCAAACTTGGTTGAGGTATTTCGAGGGATAGCGTCTGTTTCACCATTACGCGCTTGGTGTATGGGGCTATGAGACTAGCGATAGTGGCAACTGGATTGGTACCAGGTCGCAAAGGTAAAAATCCACTACTATTGTAGATTTGGTTGTGACTTTAACACGCAGGCCTTTTCATGGAACTAAATACCCTTCCTTCCGATTTGTTCCTTCTGAGAGTCCTACCCAACGATTGGTAAGAAGTTGTCAAGAGGTCGAAATCAAATGGAAAACATTAAATACGATCTGTCGTGCGAACTCGCACCCGAAGTTATTCTTTGTTTTTACGACGGTGTCAGCCTAGCGCTAGTGTCAATTCGATCGGTAAGAAGTCGCCGGAGCTCAACCAGTACTGGATACGTTTTTTAAATTGACCCATGGTTCTCTTGACTGCTACTGATTTATTGGACAAAATATACTGCTGTATTTAAATGAGGGCTTAAATTGGGTAAGAGGTGTTTCCCGCGCTGGTTCTAGCTTCGATCGGCATCGATGGGGGGTGTTTGATCGGTACGAAGTCGGTTTTCTGCGTAGCGCTAGTGGCTAAGTGATTGGTACGAAGTCGTTCGGCAAAAAGTACTGGATCGGGCCGGAAAAGACGCGCGTGCCTTTTAATTTGAAATATGTACTGAATAAGAGGAGTTTCCCGCGCTATTTCTCGTTTCGATCGGCATCGATGGGGGGAGCTTGATCCGTACGAAGTCAGTTTTCTACGTAGCGCTAGTGGCAGGTTTATTGGTACGAAGTCGTTCGGCAAAATGTACTGGATCGGGCCGGAAAAGACGCGCGTGCCTTTTAATTGAAATATGTGCTGGGTAAGAGGGGTTTCCCGCGCTGGTTCTTGTTTCGATCGGCATCAATGGGGGAAGTTTGATCGGTACGAAGTAGGTTTTCTGCGTAGCGCTAGTGGCAGATTGATTGGGGCGAAGTCGTTTATCAAACAGTTCTAGATCGGGCCTGAAAAGACGCGCGTGCTTTTTAATTGAAATATTTGCTGGGTAAGAGATGTTTCCCGCGCTGGTTATCGTTTCGATCAGCATTGATGGGGGGAGTTTGATCGGTACGAAGTCGGTTTTCTGTGTAGCGCTAGTGGCTAATTGATTGGTACGAAGTCGGTCATCAAAAAGTACTGGATCCGGCCGGAAATGACGCGCGTGCCTTTTAATGAAAATATGTGCTGGGTAAGAGGGGTTTCTCGCGCTGGTTCTTGTTTCGATCGGCATTGATGGGGGGAGTTATATCGGTACGAAGTCGATTTTCTACGTAGCGCTAGTGGCAGATTGATTGGTACGAAGTCGTTCGGCAAAAAGTACTGGATCGGGCCGGAAAAGACGCGCGTGCCTTTTAATTGAAATATGTGCCGGGTAAGAGCGGTTTCCCGCGCTGGTTCTCGTTTCGATCGGCATCGATGGGGGGAGTTTGATCCGTACGAAGTCGGTTTTCTACGTAGGGCTAGTGGAAGATTGATTGGTACGAAGTCGTTCGGCAACAAGTACTGGATCGGGCCGGAAAAGAGTCGAGTGCCTTTTAATTGAAATATGTGCTGTGTAAGAGGGGTTTCCCGCGCTGGTTATCGTTTCGATCAGCATCGATGGGGGGAGTTTGATCGGTACGAAGTCGGTTTTCTACGTAGCGCTAGTGGCAGATTGATTGGTACGAAGTCGTTCGGCAAAAAGTACTGGATCGGGCCGAAAACGACGCGCGTGCCTTTTAATTTAAATATGTGCTGGGTAAGAGGTGTTTCCCGCGCTGGTTCTTGTTTCGATCGGCATCGATGGGGGGAGTTTTATCCGTACAAAGTCGGTTTTCTACGTAGCGCTAGTGGCAGATTGATTGGTACGAAGTCGTTCGGCACGAAGTACTGGATCGGGCCGGAAAAGACGCGCGTGCCTTATAAGTGAAATATGTACTGGGTAAGAAGTGTTTCCGGCGCTGGGTTTTGTTTCGATCGGTACGAAGGTGAGACATTATGTCGCGAATAAATCGACATGATCCCGGTTTGGTTATAGCACATGTCTGCATTTGCTAGATTAGCAAAAAATACGGTGGTTGGAGTTTGGGAATTTGAACGGTACGAATATGTCAGGGGGTCTTCATTGAAAAACAATCATACCGCATTCATGCGATGCATGTTCATGACGTTTTTTCATTCAGGAAATATTTTCCACGGGAATTAAATTAAAATCCAATCATTCCGCATTCATGCGATGCCATGTTTTCAACTTCTTATCAGTCCCTTCTTATCAGTCCGGGAATATTTTCCAAGTCATTCAGAACAAAATATGACTATCCATGACACTTTGCCTACATTGACCGAAGTGCTGAGTACAAACTCGTACTCGCCAGTCGTCTGTTTTCTAACGGTGAGTTGACCCTGGCGTGTTTTTCAGCCTCGTCGACGATTATATAACAAAGCAGATACGTACCATGGATTATAATGCCCGACTACGGGCACGGCGAAAGAAACGGAACAGTCTTCGCGGGAAGAAGAATGTTTTAACGTTGAAGCTCGAACGAGTGCACACTAACAGCCCAAGTCCAGTTTTTGGTCCCGTACCAAACGGTTCCCCTAGCTAAAATACTCGATGCGGCCCCCTAATGCACCGGTCCCCTAGCCAAAATCCCAGACCCGGTCCCCTTATGCACCGGTCCCCTAGCGACAAATCCCAGACTCGGTCCCCTAATGCACCGGTCCCCTAGCCACAAATCCCAGGTTCGGTCCCCTAATGCACCGGTCCCCTAATGCATTACAGTACCCTGGTGCGCGTTTAGCAGCCGAGTACTCGTCTAAGGGTACCCGTCGAACAGCTGGGTACCCAGGTGCCCGGAGCCCAAAAGCTCGCGAGTATAAAGTGCTATCCATACTCGTATCATACTCGTGACGGGTATTAACTGTTTTGCCGTTTTCAGCCGCTGCTGTACTGCGCGATCAGAGGGGGAGTTTTTGCTGGAATATGATACATCAAGCATACCCACACCGACACGCCCATACAAAGAAAGACAGAACACAGCGGCATACTATAGTTCGTATATAGCTGTCACAACTACAGCTGCTGGATCCCCCCTGCTAGCTGTGTGGTACGGATCCTGCGCACGCATGCTGGACACCACAGCCGTCACAAAGGCATCAATCTGAGCAGCGGCTACTACTGCGTGTTACACAGCTTCTTCTGCTGTACTGCTGTGCTGTTCGATAAGTGGCGCCTTGGTTGCTTTGTAGTTTGAACATGCACCCGTAACATTCAGCAGTACTCGTACGTAGTAGTACAGTACTACAGCAGTACTGCTGTACGTACTAAAATATTCGTCCGCATGTTGATCGGCCTATCGTTTTACGTAGATAGACTTATTATGATATGCATGCATACGTACCGTACTCATCGTAGATCTGTGTTGTATGTACTCCACGTAGATTGAAAAATGTTGGGACCAAATTTGCAGATTTGTATAAAATGCGCATGTACACAGCCCAGAGAGAGAGCAGACGCATGCAACGTGGTATCAACTACTGCTGCACGACGCTTTATGTGTGCCTCGTTCAATGTCAAGTCGGTGTGGTCCTTATTCTTGTCTCGTGCGTGGTGCGTGTGCTGTGTGTGTTCCGTTCATGCGGTGGGTCAAAAACGAAAACCAAACACCAGTCGTACGGCAGGTTTTGCATGATAGTTGCGAGGCGGTGTCAAGTCGGAACGTCTCCCCTGAGTTATTGCCACAATTCACGACTTTGAGGGCCCAGAGCACGCCCCACGGGCCTCGGCCGGGACTCGCACTTGCGCCGTGGTGTACACGCGGCCCCCCTGCGTGCCCCACAGCCGATAGCGCGAGAAAAGAACCGCGGCCGGAGGAGAAAAGTGAAAGTATTCCGGGAAAATGTCCATTTGGTACCTATACATATACGTATCGTTCTCGCATATAGTGCAAGGTATGTATTATCGTATATATTTGCGGAACAATAAAAGAGCCAACCAAGATAATGGCTTATTGTGCCTGGCATCATCTCAGGGGTCAGATGCTGGAGAGACACCCCTTTTTGTTGAATTTGTTAATATTGGGGAACATAGTGGCCAACTTTATGCTCCATACGAGGGGTACACTAATTTTCTTTGGCACTATGTTGCGGATAAGATTGTGAACGAGCCACAAAGTGGTACCATAATCTTTGGTCTAAAGCGGGGAAATACAGAAGAGGTGCCGTGGCTGCCGGCTGCGATGGTAACCGCGCCGAAGTCGCCATTGGTAGTGTCCCCGAGGTGAGGTGCTACAGGTGTGGCAAGAAGGGCCGTATCAGCCCCGATTGTACGGCGAAGATATGCAGCCGATGCCGAGGACGGGGACACGCTGCCGATGTTTGCCCTACGTCTAAGGAAGACCGATGCAGCCGATGCAACGGATTGGGGCACACTGAAGATGCTTGCCTCTCGTCGAAGGAAAACGCTGTGCCGGCGGTATCGCTCGAGGTTGGGGCGACGGACGACAACGATAACGGCTCGGCTCAGGCCTCAGCTTTCAGGGTCGATATGTTCAACGAGGCACATAACCTGGAATAATGATGCGTGTCGAGGCTCTGTATCTCTGGAGAGAAATGGCAGAGGTGGCACCAAAGTGTCTGTGAAGAAGAAAATAAATGGTTTGAAAAGGCGCTTATTTGGCCAAAGGAGAAAATGAAGAAGAGTGATCGAGGTGGGGGGTGCCTCCACGTCATCACGGATCACGGAACAATGCCCAAGCTACGGGCAGATGTATCTTACCGCAGCCCGTCCTGTTCCTTGCAACGTTCCATAGTACGTCATGATACCGTTCTCTGTAACTCTCTTATGGTAAACTAGTTACCCTGTACTACGACCAACTTGTACGAGTAAGTTGATAATAATGCGTGGAAAGACCCTGTACTATTTTTCCTCATATGGTATTTATCCGCATCTAGAACCAACTACAATGCTCAGTTTACTTGTACGAAGTGACTGCACGTCAACATAAGTATGGATCCCAACGTCCATATTTCAATAGAGACAAGCGAGTGCGGTGACGGTTCGGGCAGAACGGGGGAAGGAGAGTCGTTTTGCTAAGTAGGAGACGAGGCCTGGATTTGCGATAGTGGAGCGTCTGCTCGCATGACGCCCTCAGCAGATTGCATGCTCAACTACATAGAACGCAGCATGAAACTGCGCATTGCCGATGGTTCAACTCGATCGATGGAAGGATACGGTGATATTCGCTTTGTTTTTCGGTCCAGAATCTGTCTCGTGCAAGTGCCGATGACTAACGTTGCGCACGTGCTAGACCTTCGCTATCACCTATTTTTCCTGCCCACTCTCGTCGAAACCGTCCACACGTTCGAAAGCTGCCCCTCGGAGATAGTTGTCCTGCTCAAGACAGAGAGTTCGATCCTGTTTACATTGAGTGGGACCCTGTATAGCCTTTACGGCTACCGGGGCGACAGCAGTAGTGGGGAAAATACCTGTGCTGTACACGCCCCAGGGCAACAGCCCAGTAACCCCGTGATTGACATCAACAACTGCCACTGCGCGGCTGGACACTCCCACGAAGTTCTACTCCGCAAGACCGTGGAGAAGCAAGGAATCATCCTCGAGAGAAACCTGCTGAAACGCAGGGGGTGCTCCACGGCGAAGAGACTTCGCACGAACATCAAGCAGTCCACGCACACACGACCGGGTAAGAAGGTCGGGAGGGTATTTGTGGAATTGAGTGGTCTCAAGATGGTATAGTCTCTCGGCAGGAAGCGGTACACTCTCATTGTGCGCGAAGATTGTTCACGGTATACGTGAGTGTATTTGTTACGCCACAAGTCGGACGCCGCGGAATGTTTCGAGCAGTTCCTCGCAGATTCTCGCGCAGACGATGTCCCGTCGAAAGTGGACATGATCCGATTGGACGGGGGTGGTAAATTCCGCGGGGGGAAGTTTGAGGACCTGTGTAGAACACGAGGAATCAAGCAGGAATTCACGACGGCAGACAGTCGCCACTTCAATGGGGTAGAAGAGCGCGTGCTAGGGTTGATTGAGACGGCCACAAGGGTAGGCAAGAAAAAGCTAAAGTATTCTTGCGATAAAAATGCAAGGCAAGAGCCTTAGTGGGGAAGGAAGGAGAGGAGCCTACTTTGTGACCCTGGATCTGAGCTACGACTGTGGAGGAACGATAAACGAAGGGCGAAGATCATAAATGGATGGGAAAAAAACAGAAAAAAGGGGGGGCCGAGTCTAGGCTCGCGAGCTACACCGTGGCGCGCAACTACCCCCAACTGAGTCGTTGTGGGCTGAAGCGTTGCACTGGGCATGCGATGCTTTGAACCCCACAGCTACCACCGCTAACCCCAAGAGCAAGTCGTCATACTAGACGTGGTATGGTAGACCCCCCCGGTAGTACTTCTACCTTTCCTCAAGCCTGGCTACTGCAAGGTGAAGCGGGAGAACAAGTCCCAGGCGAAAGTACAGGAGTGTTGTATCTTGGCCCTGCCCCCAACTGCCTCCGAAACTCGATATGAGTGCTGACTAGACACCGTACCGTACTGAACACGCGCAACATATCATGGCGGCGCGTGTCGCTTGCACCACCTGTACCTGCCCAATCGAGTGACTCCCTGTCTATGGAAGAGGGGGGGTCCGAGGCGGACAACGGAATCACGTCGGACCGAGGTGGTGGGGGGGTGGTGGATGAGCTGAACGAAGGTCTGGCTCGCCTGAACGACCTCGACTTGACGTGGGGGGTCGATATAGACGAGGTTTTGGAGGAGCGCAGGCACCTGCCGTCGTCGATACCGGCGACGGGGCACCAGAGACGATGGGTTCGTCTCAAGGGGGCGCGGTGGACGCCTCCTCGGCCCCGGTAGGGAGGGTGGACACAGCCGAGACGATGGATTCGCCTCAAGAGGGCGCGGTGGACGCCTCCTCGGGCCCGGCCGGGAGGGCTGAGAGCGACCCGGGCGAGCCAACAGCCTCCAACATTGACCAAGAGAACGGTGATGATCAACCCGCGGCCTTGTCGGGAAGAGCAGCTCACGAGCTCAGCAACTGGAGACGGCTCCCCGCGACAGTAAGGGGCCCGACCCGGGATCAACGCCAACGCTTGGGGGGAGAACCTGCTGGATGCCAGCCAAGTATTAGGCCTGAGGTCGCGTACGCGCTGCTCGCGGTAGCGTACGAGTGGACGATGTCTAGGAGAACGCTAAAAGTTACATCCTAGACGACGGAGGACGCACTGGCTCTGATGGCTGGAGGACCTGCAGCAGGTAACAAAGGGAAGTTAAACGTGCGCATGCCGAGGGGATTTCCGGAACAAGTAGAACCACCCCCGCAGTCCGTGGCAGCTGTCAAGCATTCTCACTACAAAGTGGCGTGGCAAGAGGCCATGAAGATTGAATTGGACGGTCACAAAACGACCGGTACGTTTGAAGCAGCGATATCGCCGCAAGGACGGAAACCTGTAAGTTGAAAGTGGGTGTTTATCTACAAGACGGACATGGATGGCCTGATAGTAACGACAAAGGCTAGACTTGTGGCTAAGGAGTTTATCCAGGTGCAGGATGTGGATTACTTTCGACCATTCGCACCAACTCCCTCGTCAGCGTCTTTTAAACTTCTGGCAGCTGTTGCCAACGAACACGGTCTTAAGATTCTTCATTTAGATGTCGTACAAGAGTTAGAGTTTGTTCGTGCGAAACGTGACGCCGATATAAACACGAAACTACCCGGTGGGTGTGATGACATGTCAGGCAGAATTGTTTGCCTTGACCGATCGCTGTATGGGCCGCATTATTGCTCCAGACCGTGGTAGAGTACGGTATGGAGCAGTGTCTGACTGATCCGTGTGTTGTTCGCATGGTTGTGCACGGCAAGGTGCAACTGATCATGGCCGTTCATGTAGATGATATCGTGACTGCAGGATCGGACGAGTCATGGAGAACGTTCATGCCGCGTTAGTGACGAACTTCCCCACAAATAACCTCGGAGAACTAACTTTGTACACTGGCTGTGCTTTCAAACGCGACTGGGAATTGGGGACTTTAGAGGTTACGCAGAAGGCGTTTATTGAAAGCATGTTGAATCGTTTTGTCGTTAGATCATCCTCTGACATCCCCGCTACCCTTGGTGTGGAACTAAGTCCAAGAGAGCATGGAGAACCTGCTGCAGACTGGCATGACAGGGAGGCTGTAGGAAATTTGATGTGGCTTTCGACCATGACAAGGCCAGCCATATCCAAAGCTCTGCGTGCTGTGGCGCGCCCCTCTCACAACCCTACTGAGAGGCACTGGAAGTTAGTTTTGAAGGTTTTGGCGTACCTTCACGGGACCAGGTGTTTGGGATTGATGTTTGTTCGGGGATCGGTACTGGAGTTGAATGCGTACAGTGATGACGATTATGCTGATAATGCGAATGATAGGCGCTCAGTATCGAGGACGGTAATCACCCTAGGGGGTGCGGCCGTTCGTTGGACGAGTAGCTCGCAGAGGTGTGTTACGTTGTCCACGGCAGAGGCAGGGTACGTCGCCCTATATGAAGGGGTGAAAGAGGCTTTGTTCACAGGCGCGGCCTTATCGTGTTTCGTCCAGAGCCAAGCGGATCATGTGTCCGGGCATTTGAAGATAACCAAGGGGCAATAGCATTGGCTCAGAACCCTTTTAGCTCTGCTCGGAGCACGCATATCGACGTAAATTTTTAGTTAGCTAGAGAGCTGCTTTGTGAAAAGAAGATCGATATTCAATTTGTAGCTTCGAAAGACCAGCATGCGAATATTTTTACGAAATCCCTTGCTGCGACCCCTTTCAAGTATCACCTTAGGTTCTTGTAGAATCTGCCGTTGGCGGATGAGCGAGGGGCATGAGAACTATCCGATGAACTATGTTTGAGTTATGCGAGGAATAATTTGTCAGGTCGCCACCCCGCGCTACTTTCAGGGGCATGGGTGAGTAGGGCACCACTTGGCATACTATTTCTTGGCCATGGCTATCGTTTGGAATGCCGCCGTTGTTTCAACTTATAGTTGTACAAGGGGTTTTGACCCGGTGGCCGGGTTTCCATCTGAGGGACTGTTGTTGACTATTAGGTCCTAGCTTGTCCGGAATGCCCTTTCGGTCTTGTCCTTGCTGCCAAGAGCCAGGGAGGGTGTTCGTTTGGATAGTGTCAGCTATAGCGGTTAAAAATGTTGTGGAGGGTTGCGTATATATTCGCAGGCGTTATTATGGAACTTTGTCTCGTGCTGGAGGAGAGTTCGAGCACGCCGCTCTTTGTCTCTCTCGCTCTTTCCTCTAATGCAACGACCTTAAACCATCTCATCAGACTGCGGGGCAGTCAGAGCATCCAGATTAGGATATACGTACATGAGTCACAACCAGAAAGTCCCATATAGGGGAGAAATTAGGATATATAAGCAATCCGCCGCGCAGGAAGGAATACATTGGTACATACCCGAACCAACGAGTAGTCGACGAATAAACCGACTACAGCAGTAACCAGCAATGGCTAACCACCTGTACGAAAAATAAACGTTTGAATGTCCGTTTTGGTTCAAGTATTAAGCGCATCTGCATGGAGGCCGAGCAACATATTCAAAGACCCCGTTCCTAACAGTACCATGGGTTGGTCTGGTCACGTGACCAATCTGGTCACGTGACCAAATCAACTACGCAGCGGTGCATTGGGGGGCTGGTGCACCCTTGACCGTCGCACAGGCAAAACATTGCAAGTTTGGTTTTCGGCATAATAGTATTTCCTCACAAGTTTCACGTGTGTATGAGTCGAATAGTGTGTGAGCCAGGTGAAGATCCTGTGGCTGAGAAGATAACCTCCGCGTACTTGTACGTCAAATAATGGACGAGGCCGAAAAGAGAGTCGTAGATGAGGATGGAGGAACACATGACGGGTGAGTACCATACAATGTATGCCAGCGTAAAAACACACAAGGAAAAGGGGACATATACATCTCCGCGGCAAAGTATTAGAGCCATTGAGTAGATGGGTCTTTAAACGATTCCTAATGCCATCCGCAACCATCCCCCCTGAAACCACCTTCACCACGGAAACAATTGCTGCACGCGAGATATGACGACTTAGGGAGCAACAAGACGATAACGATTTAGGTCGTCAGGTACTCTGACCTCCAAAGTGTCCCGATATCCGATAAAACGTCTTACGTCTAGCGCGGGGGGGGGGGGGGG
>MEHQ01002346.1:1423429-1557729 GCA_008828725.1 Saccharina japonica
CCCCCCCCCCTATGGTCTTATAACTACGGCCATGCATGAATATCAAGTACTCCCACCCCCCACCCCCGTTTTCGACAGGGTAAAAACATGAATGATGGGCGTGCGGGGTCGGGCATAATAACTGCCTGCTTCGTCGGTACTGCCATGACCTGTGTATCCGTATTCCTGCCGCGCTGATCGCTTTTGTATAGGATTTGGATTTTGTAGCGATCCGATCCTATCGGATCCGATGTGAATCGCATTGTTTATCGGATGTCGCATTTTCACGTCCGTATCGGAGGGCAATCGAATTTCTTTATGCTCTGGCACACTACGAGCTGGTCCAGCTGTAATCACGAGGCAGTACTCGCCGGCGTTTTCCCAACTCAGTTTTGCGAATTTCGAACTGAAATTTTGTGTAGAGCTTCCTATGAGCATAACGAAGCGATTGCCTGGGGCTCCATTTTGTTTTGCTGAAGACGGGCAAAATTATGGCCGTTTCAAGAAAAACCACGTCGGCATTTTGGCAAAAAAGTACCGGAAAAACAAGTCGAAAAAAAATGGAGCCCCAGGTAGAGTGTCGACAAGAACGATGCGAATCACGTGTACAAAAAATCAGACAAAAAATCGATAAATTCAGCTGGGAAATCGGGATTTTGGGTCGTCCGTCGTAATATCTTAACTTTGTATGGCGGATCATGTGCACCTCATATCTCTTGATAGACAACGAACTAGACGATGGGGAGGATATCCATCGTTTCTCCATGCCTCAAGGAATGTTCACACCGTGAATCAGCGTCATCCGCCGTGCAGTTTTTTCGGCGATTCGTATGGACCGCAGTATGGAGATATTCCCGTGCGCGACGGGATTTATTCGATATGGCATTTCTCGACGAATTTGTCTCGGATTCCAAAAATTCTAGCATGTGCAAACGCGCTGCAAGCTCAGACACCATGGTGCAAAATTAGGAGCTGAAATATGCAAACATGAGTGCAAAACGTCCGATCGAATGAATATCTGTTTTATGGCTGGACCAGCTCGTATGAATAGTCAACACCGACAGACTTCCACCTTCAAAGTTGAAGTATGAACCTCGTGGTACCTCTAACGCGTGGTATTACATGGTATTGCATACAGGTACTTGGTAGGGGCTTAACATTCGACCGTTGAAACTAAATATTCCACGTTGTGCTCTGGACACTATAAATCGTTATCTTTGTCGACGTCCAGCACAACAGTGCTGATGGTTTATCCAATAGAAAGACATAGTTCAAAACGATGTAAACATATTGCTACTGTTTTCTGTTGTAGTTTATGCGTCGTCGCTTGTTAATATGGTGCCATCCCATTTCAGCAGTATGAATGGGCCCACCAACAAGAAAACAATGAATACTGACCAAGCTCTAGAGCGTTATTGTGGAACCATGCTTGAACAACCATGAACATTTTGATGTTCCCCGCTGATTGCGAATTAGCCTGATTTTGATAGCGCCCCCCCCAAAAAAGGAGTCTTTACGATCTACAGCAGTAGTAGATCGCAAATTGTGTTCATATTTGTCTCCACATTAGGGTTAGGGCTAGGGTTAGGGTTAGCAGCAAATCAGTACGCGTTTACGAAATAGAGGTCGTAGCGTAATTCAGTATACTCGAACTTGTACGATCTTCGTGTTGCAATAAAAAAAAACGGCGGCCTAGCTCGCCGTTTTAGAATAAACTAAGAAACGCGTCAGCTGTGAATTTTTAAATGTCTTCGCGATCCGTGTCGCCTGGACGATAGTATGTATTTCGACTTGTCAAACGGCACAACAAAAACACACTTTACATACGTATATTATTTAGAGTTTACAACTGGTGGTTCGATATATAATATTAGTGCGGCAAATGCCCAAATCAGGTATACCTGATCCATTTGAGCCCGAATCAGGTACATACTAAAAATAAATTAAAACCGCGCGCCACGAGCGGTGTTTTGTCCATGAAAAACCATAAAGTCTACCGGGGGTAGTTTTTTTTCTAAGCCTGAATATCAGGAGTAAATGTGCGGCCTCCAAAGTAGTACTATTCATAGTTTTTGTACGGCCCGTCATGTATCCGTTCGTTCGTGGATGCGTTCATTGATATCGTGATCGCACTACTTCTTACCACGAGTACTTATGTATGGTTGTACCAGGTATGATTTACCCGGTATATGGTAACCACATTGATATCATAGCATACGAACAAGATGCTGAGTTAATTTGAGGTTGAACCAGGGGTTGAACCGTTGGTTACAGTGCTCACTTTCCGTACCAAGTCAGCAAGCAGCAGTATAAAATAGCGGGACGCGGGAAGAGGTCTCGAACGGAGTAGCCTCACACCAGTACAATTTTGGAAAGACGCCTATTAATAGCACGATGTGAAGAATACAACAGCCAGATACCTCTTGCGCCACGGCAAGTGTACTCATGGCGCCCTCCCCCGTTGCCAGCTTTAATGCCTCGACTATCCTCGATGAACCGCTTGCACACGGCGGGAGGAAGTTCCTTTCCTCGCTGTACATATTACAATGGAAACTAAGTCGACCTCGGCGCGGCAGACAAACTGCAGTCTGTGTCTATTGTGCTGTGTACGCGCGTGTCATATGTTCCGTAGGTTGTTGTGGCAGGTCGTATGCACGTAGTGTGATGATGTCTTCGTGTCGGGGCGTACAGAAGACAGTTGACAGTGCACGTATGGCCTCTGAGTGGCTCAGAATGCGCCAAAATCAGTTGAAAGCCAGACAAAGTGGACAAATCCACAAATCCAGGTGTACCTGACAATTTCATGCAAACGTCAGGTACGACGTGGTGAGGCTGGCCAATGACAGGAGTCCTAGCGTGTTATTTGTACTTGGGTTTACTGTTGTACCTATTGTTGGCACCAAAGTCACCTGGTATACCTGATTTTGGCTAAAACCCATATTATTCTTGTATTTGCCATTCGACCTCCCCGGCTAATCTGTGATATAAGGGGGGGAGCTGGTCGAACAAAGCTAGTTGTAAGAATTAAATAAAATTATTATAAATACGTCAGCTGTAAGAATTGAAGGAAACGACAGTGAAATCAAGTCAATATTTGTTTCTGCAACTTTTCAAAATCCGTGTCCGATTTTGAGGTGATCCGCCGCATTTTTGAGCCGCCCGTCAGAAAGGCACTGCGTCCCATACGATTATATTGCAGGTCGTGCATAGTGCATGCTGCGGGCGATATATAAGACAACATCTGGTAGTTGTACTGGCGGCATAGCGAACACATGCGAGACAAGCCCTGTCCCCCCTCTCGATGTTCTGATGCACAGCACCGCGTGGTTGCCCTGTGTTTCTGTGACTCTAAACCATGGGGAACATACCAGGTTTACAGCAGCAACAGTATGTTCCGAGATGCCGTCGTCGGCTGCGTAGTGAGGAATGCACACCGGTGTACGACATATACGTACAGAGACAAGGAAGAATCAGACACCGCATCACCTCCAAATACAACGTGCATAGTAGTAGGAATGGCTGCGGTAATAACCACACCTCCCCCGATAAAAACACAAAAGCTTGACCCACGTCAAGAAGTCAGTCGCTGTGCTGAGTGTTCTCTCCTCCCGCGTGCATGTGACATCCACCCTCCGAGAGAGCCTATCTGACGAGCAAAGCTCATGCCTGATGATGGCACCGCTACTTTATACGCACCTGGTATTTTATCGCACTGCATCTATCTGCGTACCGTATCTGCGTACAGCGTATCCGAGAGATTATTTTACGTTTTTGGCAGATTTTCCAGGTGCGTACGTATGTTTGTTCATTGTGCGTGCGGATCACTTTGATTGCACGTATTATTTTTTTCGGATCATACGGTCTGGACCTTCCACCCAAAATGCAAGTGATTTCATTTCCCAACTATCATTTTCACACCTTCCCCCCGCAGCATGAGCTTCAACGTTGATTACTCACAACATTTCCGAAAGCAGGAAACCGCGGATATATATTCATTCGTTTGTCTTCAATTTACTCTTTCCAAATACGACCGGGCAATTACAGTAGCTAATTACTGGGACATAAACATGTATCAGGTATGGGTTATTTGTCAAATCAACAATAAAAGCCAATGTGTTTTAGGCTGTGACTGGTATCCAACAACAAAATGCGGGGAAACGGCCACTTTTCAATGTGACTTTCAGAGTGGCAGTAGTAGTGCATCATGTATCTTTACTGCTGTTGTGGTGTTGTGGTGCAAAATATACCCACAGCAGTGTGCAAAATGGGATATTAGAATAGAGGTGAAGGACATAAAGCAAGGGAAAATGGAACAATTCATCCGAAGAGGAAAAACTTGTTACATTCTCCTCGTGATGCTACAGTATCTGGGTTTGGTTCTGAATGCACCTACCATGTTTCACAGATGAAATCCGAGTCTTTGGGACAAAGTCAGATGCTAATATCGTTCTTTTTTGCAGCAACCTGTCGCTTGACATCATCGCGCTCGCGTTCACGGTTCACGGGGGGGTGGCGTTGAAGTCGGCCCTCTCGCCACAGCAACACTGTAGAATGTGGAGTCACCTAAGAAATACACCGTAAACACTCACTCGAGGACATGTCCTGCGAAGCAACATGGACATCGGCTCTTCGAAGCATACGATGCAAAGGGCTACCAAACTGTGACTCCTATATGATACTACTGCAGCAGTGATTTTAAAACATCACCCCTTTGTAGTTGCGCACTTTCACTCCCCCTGTCATCATACAAAGACATGCCCGAGCATGCCACCCAAAATTCAAGATCGTGCCTACTTATCGCTTCTATTTCTCTGCCCCCGCTTGCGTTCGCGACGAGGTAACCGGGGGGGGACGAAGGACCTGGGGCGTCGGAGCCGATCCTCGAAGAGAGCGTTCGAAGGAATAAAAAAACCCTCGATATATTGAAGTGCCGAGATTCCGATACTGAGGCCGGCCCGGAAAAAACATTATTTTCCCTGCATGCTTGAGGGTGGACCCAACTTTATGTATATAGATAACATGACAATTACGTCGGCTGGGGTCGGTCGTTAGTTACGAGTGGACCGTAATACACCTAATTTCTTCGTGACGAACGGCCCAACGTTCGATTGACAGCTTTAAAATAGCTTTCAGCTTTTCACTTTTTGCTGGCAGCAGCACGACTAGTCTATAGTCCGTACTTTAGTTTGTCGGCAACGGCGACAACGCACGGCAGAGCATGGCCGGCATTTAAACAGCAGCGCCTCGCTACCAACTGCTTCGTCGGAGATATCGTAAAACAGGTCATCATACAGAGTTGATGATGTGCATCAGCAGCACAAGGTCAACTGCTGCTGCGATAGCGCATGCCTAAGTAATGTGGCTGTGGGCGCGGAAGCTAAGTGCAGCAGGGCGCGGGGGCTGTGTGCAGCAGCAGTAGCAGCAGTAGCAACGGGCGGAAGCAGTGGGCGCTTCGGCGCGTAATCACCATGGCGTACTGCTGTAGTCGCCCGATGGCCGGTATTCGTACAGCACCACCAGGGAATGACACCAGCATACAGACTATCAGATAGAAGAGCTCATGATGTATAGCTGCACAACCGGCATTTTGTGGGCGTAGAGAGACACCATCATACAGACTATCAGGCAGAGCTCATGGCGTACTACTGCTGCTGCTGCCGCTGCTGCACTGCAGCACAGCAAGCAGCAGTACTCAATGAACTTCTGCGACGGTAGCTCAGGCGGATAGATCATACGAGTATGCGTTTATTGCTGTGCTGTTGCGGTACAAATCGCCGACCATCAGATATTCCTGTAGTAGCGTACATAAATTACTTGCCCGGTGAATAGGTCGTTGTTTTTGGCACTTTCCGTCTGCGCATGAGGTACGCATTTTGAAGTATTACTTGACAGGAAACTCAGGGGAAATCCTCTCTAAAATAATAGTCATTGTTCCAAGAAAATAAACAAGTCTTACCCGCATGTATAATAAGTACGACGCGTTCTAGGGTACTCACGTATATACAGTACTGTTTCAAACAATACGTACACCGCCCTTATAATCGTTGTCTCTTCGGGTCTGATGAAAAAAACAGGTACACATTGTCGACTAGTCCATATGCCAGCATACATACCCTGGTAGACCGCCATCAGTGTTCATTGGTCAAAAACAACGACATAGCCGATAGGTTCTTCGACTTGCAAGCTGTACTCGTAGCCCCGTTCGATAGTTGTACGTATATACTCGCCCGAGAGTATTGTTTTTATGTTTATTTGACAATCCAACCAAAAAAATCATAGTTTCATAAAAAATTTAAAAAACATAAAAACTTACTAACAAACAATACACCTTAATTCGGGAACGCCATGGTTCCAAGGAACCCCCAGGTTTGACTTAAGTGCAATCTCGAACCATCCCAAATATAACCTGGGCGTCACAACAGCAACAGCTGAAAATACAAACAGAAGCTCATTCCCCGAAGAAGCACTTTCAATTTCTTGATAAAATACAGCATATCAACGACTAAGCAACAACAAGACTTAAAACGTTTATATATAAAACAACAACTACTACGCTCTCCACCCTACTCTCCACCCACAATATCGTAAGGACGTCAGGACCTGTGATTACACAAACACAACCATACATATAACCCCCCCCCCCCTCCCCCCCCTACGAGAGACTATACCTACCGTCTTTGTGCTGCGCTGTGCTGGCGCACGATTTTGTCGTTGCCCTGCGATTTCAAGCGGCCGGCGTCCGTCCGCCTTTGGCTTGGTGGGTTGACCTCGTGTCTACGACTAGAAGAAAATCGTGAGTTCAATTATCCCCTATCCCCCTATCCCCCGTCCCTGTTTCCCCGTCCCCATCCTCGTCTAACAACACATTTTGTGATATAGATGTACTCGATTACTTCACCAAATATCATACTTGTCTCCTCTATTCGGGTTATATAGTATCAGTGCGCAGAATGATCATGGGATACCCGAGTCACATTGTCCTGCTGACCCGGGTAGTATCCAGGGGAGTCACTGAACCATATCCTTAACGAGGAATAAACACATAGCACGCGCGAACGGCTTATTATAAAATCGAGTAGTAACTACCAGGCTCCTAGTACATCACGAAACCTACACCAATACCACAAATAACACACAGAACAAAATTTCTACGCAGCTCGCAAAGTTGAGTATCTACTATTCAATCGGTTGAACTCACAGCTGACGTATTTATAATAATTTTATTTAATTTATCCAAGAATTACCCAACAACAATTTATCTGGAGAGTTCTTCACTTTCTGTTCCCTGAGCCGTTTTGGAACGACACTGCACAGTGTCGGATGGCAAGCATAATAATAATAATTTTATTATTATTATTATCTTTGCCATCCGACAATGTGCAGCATGAGCTTCAACATTGGTCACTCATAACATTCCCGAAAGCAGAAAACCACGGAAACAAAGAAAACCGATGCGCAAAGTCTAACATCCTTCTATGTCTACTTTCCGCCCAGATTTATCAACAATAGTACTCCGTTTGTTGTCCTTGCTCACTACTTCTTCCCAATCTGCACTCTTCACGCTCTATTCTTGCGTCCTAAGCCGCATGCAAGCTCCATCTCCACGCCATCGGTGTGGGTCTGTCTTCTCCCCCCCCCCCTCTGCTCCTCCTCGCTTGCTGGCGGTCCCTGAGTTGGAGTTTGAACCGCGATTATTATCCAACAAAAAAAATGCGAGTGGACGTGCTTTCGACTTATAACAGCCGATTTTCCTAATTGAGAATTGCCTTTCCGATGAGAATTAAAATCGAAAATATTGGGTTTTGAATTGTAAGAGATGTACTTCCCTAACAGTGTTTTTTTTCACTGTAAACTATTGTCAGTTGTGACACCCGTAGATGACGGAAAAAAAAACGAAATCGGCATCGGCAGTCTCAAGATATCGAGGATCCCAGAAAATCTGTATTTATGGGCGAGTGACCTCGCTCATAAATGCAAATAATTCCCTTTAATCCTTGATTTTTCGAGCCTGTCCAGGCCGATTTCATTTATTTTTCGTGGATCGATACCTACCATCGTGGAACATATTTTCTAGGTTAAATTTTGATCGTGAGCGAAATACAACTCTTAAACGATAACAAAGTACTAAAATCGATTTTCATTCTTATCGGAAAGGCAATTCTCAATTAGGAAAATCGGCTGTTTTATTTCGTATAACTTTCAGAGTGTAAAATTGTTTTTTACTTGAATCCTGACCCCGTAACCTCCGCTCTGATATTTAAAGTGCCTCTAAAAAACAAATCCAGACATTCACGTTATTTCCGGTTCGGGAGTACAATCTGGTCACAGCTGACGTATTTATAATAATATTATTTAATCTGGTCAAAACAACACAACAATTACCCTGCATTTCCTTTTTTTTTTGGTACCGGAATTAGAGTTTATTTTTGGGCAGCGGCCAAAACAAGGTATACCTGGTCCGTTTGCGGCCAAATACAGGTACATAGTTAAACTCAAGTAAAAAACGCACTCTACGTGCCCTGCCATTGGTCCAAAACTCCTTGTACCTGTTTTTGCCTCTTTAAAGCCCAGGTATACCGGATTTTGTCTACTCTGCTTGACTTTCACCATTTTTTGTCGTTTTTAAGCCCTTCATAGTTCCACCCTATGCCCCCTATACAAATGCTGACGTACGCGGAGACCCTCTCCTCCCTTCGCACCTGGCACCACACGCCACTCGAGCGACACACATATATATCTGCCTGCACACCTCCGCCGAAATAATACGACGTAGAAGGCTCCCCTTCGGGATTGTGGTTGACTTGGAACACCAGGGGTCTCGCAAGCTGAGAAGGGAGAATACAGCAGCAGGCGTTCGTTCCTGATACTATTAACAGCAGCTACTCGTATACGTAGCCACCGGGCGAGAACGAATAACATGAAAAAGGTCTATTTTGCGTTGCAAGGAACGGCAGGTTCGTGGGGTGAGTTTTAAACTTGATTTTAGTATGTACCTGTTTTTGGCCCCAAACGGACCAGGTATACCTGTTTTTGGCCGCTGCCCTTTATTTTTCATTTTCGGAGTTCGGGCACACGAAATAGGCTGCCGCTTTGTATTGTTTGTTGGCGCTCTGCAACCACTGTTAAGTTACTGCGTACGGGGGGGGGGCAACCTTACTACTGCTGTAATGTTCTTGCGTCACCCATCATTTGTACGGTTTGCTGTAGGCTAGCGTTTAATATGTAAAATTGCAAGTCATTGTTGCCACGCCAATACCCCCATACAACTGCAAGTTTTGGCAGACTGGCCCAAACTCGACTACAGCCAATTTATATTCGTGTAAGAATATCAACTCCCATCTTACAACCACTCCAAAGGAAAGCTTTGTATCTTTATACGAATACAACTTCGTGTAGCACGATACATATACCTATGGAGTAGGTAGAACAAATTTGAAGGGCCTTATGTACTACAGCATTTACTGTTGGATATCTTGAAATGAGGGGGGGTCTCCCATAGCAGTTTGGTTTTAGCACCTTTACTGCGGAAACACTCTTCTGCCTCTAATTCCTACCAGGTAGTGATGTTTCCGCATAGCAAGGGTGCGGTTAAAAAAGGCTTGAAAAACAAAACCGAAACCAAAACTCTCACTGTCGAAATCAAGCACACCGATTATCCGTGTTGATCCCCTCCGTCATATTATGGAGAGACGTTATTCCGCACGTGGTGTGTACGAAAAAAATCGTTTCACGTAGACATTCAAGAAGACACAAGGTTCCCCTCCAGGACTTGCCTAGGGGGGTGGCGCAAGGACGAATCGAAAACCTAATACAGTACAACAGCACGCGATATTGTATCATACGCATGTCATATAGTATAGTACATAAATACGACGCTATAAAATATGTGCGTATTACTGCTGCTCATAAATGTAGGACTTTTTATAACTGCAGCTGCATTTTTGGGGATAACATACACTCGGAAATATGGTGGAACCGTGACTATATACTCGATCCCATGCATATTGGTCAATATCTAATTTTTGTGGAGCTCAAGGCAAGGAAGGTCTATCCCGCACGAAACCGAGGACTACCGACAACGAAAAGTTTGAGAATACTCTAAGCGTGACACGCTGCACCGCAGCAGATGAAGAAAGGTAGAGATGACCGATGACGGATCATAGCCTCCGATCAAGCAACTACTGCTGTAGCCACAGCAATACACCGCGGACCTGCCACGTGCGCGTGATGCTGCCCGCTGCTACTTGTGCTGCTTGGTAGGGTTGTAACGGGTTGTTTGTGTTCTCTGTATGTATATCTGATGTCTAAACATTTGGTGGTGTGCTTGGGGCAAAAACCAGCAGTATACGAAATAAAAGAACAGTTGCCGTACTCATACGTAATACAAACGGTCCTTACATTTCGGTCCAAAGTGACCCTGGATACGTGACAACACACACAGCACAGCAGCAAAGAAGGGAAGATATAGGTGGCGCACTACGGACAGCAGCCTTCGATAGAACAGCTACCCACAGCAGCAGTACAGCCCAGATGGATGTACCACTCACGCACGATATTCCCTACTCGTGTGGGCGGCAACGCTGTAACGCCGCGCTCTGTCCATGTTGTCTGTTGTCTATCCATGTTTCTGGTCTGTGTGCATGGGAGAGATATAAAACAGACAAAATCTAAAAACAGAACATTAGTATTTACTGGCACGTACGTACAAAAT
The DNA here is from genome assembly GCA_008828725.1 of Saccharina japonica. Classification (NCBI taxonomy): domain Eukaryota; class Phaeophyceae; order Laminariales; family Laminariaceae; genus Saccharina; species Saccharina japonica. The sequence continues at coordinate 1,434,120 of MEHQ01002346.1, forward strand.
AAGGCCTCCTGCAGAGAACCCGGGAAATCGTCGTACCCACTCCCGCGGGAAACGTAACTTAGAGCGCCCGCTACGCAAGCTACAGTGCTCAGATGGAGCTCAAACCTCGACCAATGTGTCCAGACGGGCCTCCCGTGTAGGGGTACTTAAGGTTTTTCCGGAAAGTGCTCGTGCTGAGACAAACGTTGTGAAAAGTACGACAATTTCACAAACATAACTATACATATGGCATAACGCCAATACCCCATTGAACCGTATAGTTGATATACCTGCGTCTATACATAAGAAGTGTATACACGACCAGTTCTTACAAACATTTACCTTCAACTTGGTCATCTTTAAGTTTTTGTTTCTCTTTCACTCATCTGGAATGCTAGCAGGGTATGTCGTATGTCGTACATGGCAATACATTGTCTGCAATCCTTACTGAATTGCAACGTAGTATCTCTGTGTCGTGGTTTTGTGGCCACATTGGTATCTCCCTACGATTACTAATCGGCACAGACACGGTTTACTGGGTGTCGAGGGTTAGAAAAAACGGTTTATTTAAAAAGCCGCAAACATAGTTAGTGTGGCATAGTCCTGTACGTAGCCATTCGGCTATTAAATGAGGAGCTAATGAGGTGAGGAGGCCGGAGTCCAACGAGCCTCAATAGATGCTCTTCTATAAGGAGTCATGTGTGTGTGGGTGTGGACACGCGGGGGTACACGACCAACGCAAAGGGACAAAACAAAGTTCTGAAAAGTGCCCACAGCGTGCCGTATTTAACCAATCCTTAATATTGAGGTTTGTCGTCGTCGTTTGTCGTCGTCTGTGCAGTTTGCTTTTGCTTGGCGTGCGACGCGTACAAACTGAACTGGTTCAGACACGCTCGGGACTGATGGACGCCCGCGATTTATGCGCACCGTCCTGTACAGCTCGTATCGAATACCGTGCCGAGATCGGAGAGCTGGGCGATAGTGGCTGTCCTAGCTAACTGGACACCAGTGCTAAATATCACTAGGAGTCAACCCTCCGCGCTCTCTCAAGCAGCAGGTCACATACACACACACATATTTGTGGCTGCAACAAGCAAACACCACCACCAACACCACCACACCCCCCATCGCCACCCCCGCCCCACCATCACCACCACCACACCACCACCACCACCACCACCACCACCACCAGCTGTATAGAAGCTTCCTAGACTTGATGGTGATGGTGGCTGCAGCAGGCATGTGGTGATGGGGATGACCAATCGTGGTGGTGGGGGCTGCAAAGCAGGTAGGTGGTGATGGTGATGATCGATCGTGATTGGGTGTTTGCTTGATGATCGGACGAGAAGAGAAAGAGCATCGTCATACCCACAGGACTCTATCACACCTCCACCACCATCCACGAGGAGAAGCAGAAGACTATTGCTCGTGGCGGCTGGTGTTTGTCGCGATGTAGTGGTCTCTGTGTGTTACGTTGGCTGAGCTTCGTGTTACTCGATGCTCGCGAGCGATGTACCAGTATCATATACTTGTGATGTAGTGCCTAAGAGCTATAGAATGGTTGAGAGATAATATTTTAGGTAAAAACCTTTGTGGCACCATAAAGATTATTCCTGTGTTCCCCTTGGTAGGCCAGATAGACAATAGCATGTAGGCTTCGCAAGACTATAATAACGTTCTGGGCCATCAGAACATTCCACAATGTCCTCAATCCCATAGACTACTTTTTAAGAATTCTCATAAGCATATAGGAACTATAATATTCCCAAAAGCGGTAAACCCGTAGCTTTAGAGTACCACAGCTATCCGATTAAACGGACGTGTAGCGGGGATTCGTATCAACCCGACTAGCGGGGCACGATAAGAGACAGAGCCCGAGAGCCGCACTAGCAGGCTCTCGCATCCCCCCCCCCCCTCTCTTTCTCACTTTCTTCCGTCCCCACCTAAGTCAACATCATCTGAGGGTGATAATATAAAACAAGAGGTCTCTTGTCTCCCATATCGAAGAGAAGCTTGCTTCCAAGCTCAGCAGCGTTCCTGCTCCCCTTCCAGCTTATATATCGGCACGCATTTGACACTTGGCGTCGACGGCAGGAATACTGCTGTATTGCGATGTACTTTCTACACCACCGCTTGGCATATACTACCTCTGGTACTACCCCCACATCAACCCACCAAGAGCAGCAGAAGCATATTGCTCATGGCGGCTGGTGTTTGTGGTGGTGTTGTGGTCTGTGTGTTCTGTTGGCTGAGCTTCGTGGTAGTCGGTGTTCACCCTGGCGCTTGGCATGACTCGTATAATATTTTTGTTGCTTGTACCAGGCAGGTATAATATACGTACAGTGGTACATAACTTTGCAGGACATTCCGAGTATGTACGCGATATGCTACATACGAGTTTTCAAAGTTGTGCACTGCTGCTCCTGTATACCAGGTATATGCCAAGCAATTGCGTTCGTACTATTAACTCGTACGTAAAATGTTTGTACGAGTTTTCAATATTATTTACTGCTGCTGTACACCAGGTATATGCCAAGCGATTGTGTTCGTACTATTAACTCGTACCTCAAATATATGTATCAGGTATTTGTCTTTGTCTTTGCCTTTTTTTCCCCTTCGCTGTTTTTGACCTTTTGCAGTTACACTGCTCGCAGGCCGGGGGTACATCAGTAGCACGGGACCATAGTTCCCTTCCCCTGTATCATGTCTGCGTTTATAATCGGGGTGGAGGACTCGATTTGTTTGCCTGATCTGCGTGAACCCGGCACGGAACTCCCCGGCATTATAGGGGCACCAAGATAGAATCAGGGGGCGTATACCCCCGATTGGTGATGTTGACCTTTCCAGTTTTATTTCTACCTTCATATAGCGTGTAGAGGGGAGCGGAGGGCTCCAGACTATTTGTTTTGGACTGACTTTAATCGCTTTGCGGACCCTTCGGGTTCAACTTTTATTTCAATATACCTTTTTTGGGGTAAGTTAGCCTGTGACCACAGGAATCGACAGTGTCAAGTGTTGCATTAGTACAGACAGATGGAGGTACTGAACAGAGAGACCGGAACGGTTTTTAATGTGAAGACAACAAGGTACTGCTTGCTGTGGTATATAAACCTATCTATTATTTCACGATTAGAGGTCCGTAGTTACTCGATGCTCTTTGTCCGTACAGACCAACTGATACACAGCTCTTTGCAAACAGACCCTTTGTTTCGCAACCAGCTCTTCAAACAGGCCAACTGAGCTCTTCGCAAACAGCAACTGACGTAACAGCCAAACTGACGTATTGTACTGACGTATTATGCAAACATCCCAACTGACATCTACCCGCAGGGCTTTGCGGCACGGGTCCAAAATCCACACTAGTTTCAAGATAAAAATATCCATACGAAAATCAAGTAATTTTCCTGGCCATACTAAAATCAAGTATTTTTTTCCTAAAGAGTCCCCCAGATGTGAAAATATGGATCTCCAGAACTTCGGTCAAAATCGAAATCGGCCCATAACTTCGCGAGTTAGCCAGTTTTACACTAATTTCAAGATAAAAAGGCCAGACGTAAAAAAATCGACCAACAAAAAAAAAAGAAAAGGTCTCTGCTGTACGTACAAGGGCCGTGCATCCATGCCGGCGTTTTGTTTACACTGCTGTACGTACAAGGGCTGCGCATCCATGCCGGCGTTTTGTTTACACTGCTGTACGTACAAGGGCTGCGCATCCATGCCGGCGTTTTCTTTGTGTCCGCTGTACGTACGTACGAGTCGTACTGCTGGACTGCTGCTGCTGCTGTTGTTGTTATTGCTGCTGTAGATGGGTTATATAAGGACTACAGTACTACTATTACGCGACGTAAGGCACACGCCAGGTGAGGACTTCCAGAAGCGTCTAAAAACACAAGAACGAAAAAGGAACACGAGTAGTAACCCACAGCAGAGCAGCAGCAGCTATTTCGTACTGCTGTTTCGTGTGTTGCCACTACCACTACTACCACTACTACTACTACTACTACTACTACTACTACTACTACTACTACTACTACTACTACTACTGCTGTGCGTACTGTGCTGCTGTGTAGTCACAATACTGTTGTAGTGGGCTGTTGTAGTGGGCTGTTGTAGTGGGTGGATGGATCGATTGGTGAGTGTGTCGATCGGTTGGTGCGTACGTGGGTCGGTGGGTCGGTGTGGGTGGGTCGGTTCGTACGTGGATGACTGCGTTCGTACCTGTTCGTCGTGGGCGGCCCCGTTTTTTTGTTTTGTATTGTGTTTGTCTGCTACAAGGGCTCCGCGTGGATGCCGGCATATTATAGTGTGTCAATTTACCTGATCAATGGATCACGTTATAGCGTGTGGGTCGTGGCCCAGTTATTATTTTGTGTTATTGTTTTTGTTCGCTATACCGGCCCTGCCCTGGCATAGTTCGGGGTACCACTAATTATATGTGTATAAAACAGCAGTGTGTGTTGTCTTCACAGGAAACCCGTTCTTTCTACTGTACCCTGTAATGCGTTTTACAACCTACTGTAACTGCAGCAGTACATGTAATGGTATGGCCAGTCATATCACATACACCCATTGTCCTGATCCCTAATCTTAGAGCGATACGAATTATTATGTGGTCACAGACTGTGAGACAGAGAAAACCGAAACAAATTAAACGTAAATGAATGGGTAAAGCAAGTGAAACGTCAACTTACCGGATACGAGAACACATCGACACGAGCCAAACCAAAGAGTGAGGACGAAAAGACAATAAAACGAATTATGAAATGCACGGAGTCAGAAGCACCCCTAGAAGAAAAGCATGCGTGCCCAAGAGAACAGATAACTGCTGCACGGGCGAAGCAACACGAAGGAGAGGAAGACACCGGCATAGAAGTACGTACTATTAATAATGATGTAGGAGGCCCTGTACGTAAATGTTCGACTAGCAGGTGGCAGCATCATGGTAAAACATAAAACGAGAGTTCGTATATATCTACGTGCACAATGTTTATTGTTATTTGTTTCCTTCTTCGTCTGCACAATAAACGCTTTGTCCGCACTCCTCGAGTTTAGATGAAGATGCAGCAGTGCAGTTTGTTGCTTCTGTCTTTTTTGCTGCTGCAGCGGCTGCTGTGCATTATGTTGACGCTGTGCTGCTGGCGAGGTAACCCGTTTTTCTTGCGTCGCCTTTACTATATTAAGACCACTCCGTAGGAAAGCCTTGTATTATACTTAAATAATTTTACGACTTTTTTCTGTTGTCTGTTTTTTTTTGCATTTTGTCTCGTTTGTTTCATTATCTTTTTCACGTATAGCTGCGTACGTATCAGGGGTGTTTTCTTATTACGTCATACCTGCCGAGTACACATGATGCCCCACGTTTCCGGCCTGTCTATTAGTAGCACAATTCGACGAGAGTTGACGAGGGAAGGAAATGCTGAAATCTTCTCGCGATAAAAATACAAGGCAAATACCGTAGTGGGGCGGGGGCGGGGCGAGAGCCTACTTTGTGGCCCCGGATCTGAGTTGCGAATAGGAAGGAGCGAAAAAGGAAGAGCAAATATAGGAAATGGGATGGAAAGAGACACAAAAACATTAAAATGATCACGAACACCGACACCCCTCAGATCCACTGCTGTACAAGGTTTTTGCAATGACGCGTATGGCTTCACGAGAAATGTTGGTGAGTGGTGTTGGGACAACCGACCCCCACCCAGTGACTCGTTGACCCACAACCCACAACGCACACCCACCAAGTTATGTACTAGCCCATGAACCAAAAAAAGGTTTATGTGCTGACATAAATCGCTTAATATACAAAACGATCCAATCAATGACAATTGCAGTAACACAGAAAAAAGCGAAGAACCGCCAACGCAATAGCTTAATGTAGTTAGGAGTTTGACCACTTGAAGGCGTCTGTCACGCTCCTCGTTACCACCGTTCTTGTAAGGGGCCCCATCGGGTTAATAATTTAAGATCACTGGAGTCTTCAAAAATAACAAATCTTGTTCTGTTTTTTCAGTTGCAATACTATTTCTAGTATAGTTTCGTCCTCTCCTAACTCGCTGCCGAAAACGACATTCCTCCAGCTCTAATGGTTAGACTTGTCCTTGTGAGCAGTTTCAGAGAGCCTAAGTCACGGGCAACATAGTTGACCCCAGGAGCGGCATCGATCTGACCCATTGTTCCTCCACAAAGTGCTTCTTGCTAAAAACGGAGTCCACATATACCTCTGGTACCCAAAGACGGCTTTGAAAAATGGCAGTTTCTCCGGCTGCTGATACGGTTTCCATTGTGGTTTCGACGAGTACGCCAAGCATTTGTAGGCAAACCTACCTGGGCCGCTAGAACCGATTCATATTGTTTCTTTGTGCTTTAGACCGCCCACGGTGTAGTGCATAATTCGACCACTCGTTGGCCGTGAAATATCCAAAAATAGACAAATAACTTTGCCCGGCTGACGTCGTCCGTAACGGCGGCTACAAGGGACCATCGATACTCACATTTGCAGGCTGTGTGTGATACTTCGATCGCGCGGACTGCGGGTTTACATGTCCTCACGCAGGATGTGCATCCCGCGCATGAGGAGAACAGGAAATGAAGCTGCAGCATTCAAGGAGTGATGGTGTGAATCGTTGAAACATATTCTCCGGGGGGGGTTCACGAAACTGTGCCAAGAGCCACGAGTAGCATAATATTTAAAGTACAGTAGAGGGGGCTATATATGGTGGTGTAGTGCGCCGAGAATTCGATCGCCCTATCCCGAACGACCGCCCTACTGGAGATAGGGCGGTTGACTGACCGCCCTATTGAACATTTTATGATATCCCGATAAGACGGTAACCGCCCTGTTGAATACATACAGCGTTATAACGTACAGCACAGAGTGCTCTTGATCCAAAATATGACAAAACGATTACCCAGAGGGCCTCAGGAAGAGAGATATCATACATACGTGTGCGCGGAGAAGGAAGGCACAGGGTTGCAACGGTACCAGTGCTGAGTCAAGTGGACATGTGTGATGTCAAAGATACACACCAAAGCACAGCAGAGAGCCGACGGGCGCACAGGAACTGTTTGGATGTTGAGAAGTAAGATAGCTGCGTCGCGAGGAACTCTCGCGACAGGATATTGCAAACTGTCGTCAACTTGTGTGCATTAATGGGGGGGGGGGGGGGGGACAGAAAAAACATAATTTGCACTGGTGGCAAGTAGCAAACATCATTCATGACATTGATTGTATTTTGACGATGCCCTTCCCCGCTCACCCCCCCCCCTACCCTAACCAGGCGGTAACACTGTCTCTATACTACTGCTGACCGTTGCGCGTTTGGTCCGCCAACACTCTGAGCCCAACCTCTTCAACCAACCTTGCTCTGAGCATGGGCGACTGTCCCAGTCTATTTAGCTTATCGAAAGGCATTGGCTCGACGATGAGATCAACGATGCGTTTCGCCCGAACGAGACAACTAAACGTCAATTCCGTGCATCCCTCTCTTTTGCACAAATCTATCACTGCCATGGACATCGTGGTTCGGGCGGTTGCCGTCCTATTGCACTGGGTTCACGCAGCAGCCGCGACTTTGCTGTGTGCCGGTGCACTGGTGGACCGGTACAACACTGGGTTGTTCTTGTTTTGAAATGTGTTTGTTTCTCCGCGCGATGACAACATAGACAGATAAAATTCTGAAAATTTAGATTAATGACAAGTGCAGACATATATAATCAACTGTGTAATCAAGGGAGAAAACGGCTCGGCTCTCTTGCGAGAGGCACCTATCACGAGAGACTTGATCAAAATTGAAGAACTCGCGTTCGTAATATTTGAGCTGCGGGCGACATAGCCCGCCATAGACACACCACCCGCTAAATACATACACCGCCGTACGTATTGTTGTACGGAGAGGACTCTTCGCTTAGCTAAACGTTCACAACAGAGTGCGTGTTCTCGCAGCAACATCAGTAGGGGTGTAATGATGCTTTTACAGTGCAGGACACCTATTAAAATTATGAAAGAGGCTAATAGGGAAGCCAGGCTGAGATTTAGAGGAAACTGATAAATTTAGAAGTCGTCACATTCAAATTAGACTAGAAAGCACCCCCGCTCAACAAGGAAATCCAGCCTGGACCAGTTTTTTGTTTCCTATGGCACTGTACCTCGCTCAAACGCAGCACCAGATCGATGCTTTACACCGGTGCGGGGGCGAAAATGGACTCTGGATAGGGCGTTAGCTACCCTGAATCGGGCAGTAGCCGCCCTGGGATGGGGCGTCAACTGTCCCATATAGGGTACATTGTTATATAGGGCGGTAGCCGCCCTATTCGTATCTTCTCTAGTGTCAAGCCGATTTTGACCGCCTCATCTCGAATGACCGCCTTATTCAGACTGCCTTATATAGACTCCCTTGCTGTATGTGCGTTGGTATTTCATACCTGGAGATACTGTTCTATAAATAATGGCATGTCTGGTACAAACGAGTTACCATGCATGATGAGCACAAGCACCCGCATGCTGCAGCCGTTAGCCGCAGCTTCGGCAGGGCCACCAAATATAGGCAATAAAAAAATATGTAATCGGCGTACATACACCGTACATAGAGCTCATACCAGCATCTTACACACGGGATATCGTGGGGTGCAACAGTACTTGCTAATACGGGGACTGCCGTCACATATTATACCAGCCGCACAAGGAACGGCCACAACCAACCGCAGTATTATTAGCAGCAGGTGATCGAGTAACAGGGGTCCGCAGGAAAAGGGCAACACACTTACCAGGTATATAACAAGCAGCGGCAACCACTATGCTATACGTGTACATAATACAAGATACCATTTGTTATATGTATATTTCGAATTGCGTTGTATATTGTCATTTTATGTGGCATGGGAGGGAGAGCAGCTGGCTGACACATCTACCGCATTATCAAACTCTGTGTCATGCTCACATGCCTTTGCCCTTAAACGCATCTCCCTCCCTTCACGGTCTGGGTTATACTGTACGAACTCTCGGATGACTGAGACACCCAATGGTTCAACACCATTGTACTCCTCCACAACAGAGTTTACTGCGAGACTTATACAGTTTATCTCATACAGTATCTTGACCTGGCTGTCTTTGCAAACCCTTGCCAGCTACTAGTTTACGCGACCCATGTCGCGCATGGTTCGCATTATTCCGGGTGTACACCATAATGTATCGGGCTTCCACCTTCCTTCTCGCTGTATGACTCGTCCCAACACGTCACTTCCAGCCGCAAGCGTCGAGGCACCTCCTGACCTCGGCGAGTGGAGGGTGGACTCTTTGGGGTTACGCTCCGACGTTCCAACTTCATTTCTCAGCGCTCACAACGCTTGTCCATACCCCCACGCTCTTGCTTGCTCCCCTTAGTGGAACGAGGAAAGTGACGCGTGTTCAGGTAGCGCTGCATGACATGACAGTAGTGCCACTATAAGAGCAACGGCTCCGCCAACCTCGCCAAGCTCAGAACACGGGCCCCGAACCTCGCTCCGTGTACGTACTACGAGCAGAGTCGCACCTCAATCCAGACACCATCAGTGCACTTAAGACGCCTTAACTGACTGTCGCCAGAAACTAACACAACATCACTTCGCTCGAGACATGTCAGTACACATGTATTGTCTTTCACATATTGATGTTCTGCTAGTTCATGCAACATGGTATATTCTGAGCCCCATTACGAACACGCTGTAAAGGCACCGGCACGTATTGTACAATGTCTTACTGCCGAGACATGTGAGCGAAATTTCAACCATAATTGTTCATGGTTCACTCCTCACTGATGCGATTTCTGCCACTAAGATCGACTATCTTCAAGTATCCGCAATCGAAATATCTTGAACGCTTGGCTGTAAAGATTTCCCCTCAGCACGTGGTGAGACACTCATTTACGCCAAAATATTATGCGCCCCTTTGCGACCGCAAAGGGTAACAGCGAGAATATCCGTATTAACAATTGCTAGCGGCATGATACCGCTCCAAGTATCGTTACCCTGCCGGGACATGTGAGCGGAATGCACACTATTGCTGCTCACGGGTCACCCATCAGTGTTGCGATTCTGCCACTGAGGCCGACTATTTACAAGTATTCACGCTCGAGACATATCGAACGTTTGTCTGTGAAGATACCCCTCAGCGAGACACTCATTCACAACGCCATAAGCTCTGCTGGACGTTTTCAGTAAAGTCTACAAATATTATGGGCCTCATCGCTGCCGCCAGGAATAACAGCGATATTACCCAGATGTTTTCCAACGGCACCGTACCGCTCTGAGTTTCGTCACCGTGCCGCGACGTGTGAATGAACATAGCAAACGTTGTTGGTCACGGTTCACCCAGCAGTGATACGAATTATGTCACTACGGCCGCCTCTCTACAAGTATCCACGCTCGAGACATCTCGAACAATAGGCTGTGAAGATTCCCTCTCAGCGCGTGGTGAGACACCCATTCACTACGCCATAACCTTATACTCGTAAATATGCATGTTACATTCACAACCTGCTGGACGTTTTTAGTGCATATAAAACTGTAAATATTCTGCGCCCCATCGCGACCGTGAGGGGTAACAGCGAGAATACCCAGGTGCACTTTTCGCTAGCGGCATCGTGCCGCTGTGAGTTTTGTCGCCCTGCCGCAACATGTGGGCGAAATTGCAAATGTTGTTGCTCACGGTTAGCAAACATAGGAAACGTTGTTGGTCACGGTTCACCAAGCAGTGATACGATTCTTGTCACCGCGGTCGACTCTCGTATCCACGTCGGAGACATCTCGAACGTGTGGCTGTGAAGATTTCCTCTCAACACGTGGTGAGACACTCATTCACTACGCCATAACCACATACTCGCAAATATTAATGTTACATCCACATCCTGCTGGACATTTTTAGTACAATAAAAAACTGTAAATATTCTGCGCCCCATCGCGACCGCGAGGGGTAACAGCGAGAATACCCAGATGCACGTTTGCAAGGACGTTTTTAGTACATATAAAACGGTAAATATTTATATTCTGCGTCCCATCGCGACCGCGAGGCGTGACAGCAAGAATAACCAGGTGCACGTTTTGCTAGCGGCATCGTGCCGCTGTAAGTTTTGTCGCCCTGCCGCAACATGTGAGCGAAATTGCAAATATTGTTGCTGACGGTTAACAAACATAGGAAACGTTGTTGGTCACGGGTCAACCAGCGGTGATACGATTTCTGTAACTGCGGTCGACTCTCGTATCCACGTCGCAGATATCTCGAACGTGTGGCTGTGAAGATTCCCTCTCAACACGTGGTGAGACACTCATTCACTACGCCATAACCACATACTCGCAAATATTAATGTTACATCCACACCCTGCTGGACATGTTTAGTGCAAAAAAATCTCTAAATATTCTGCGCCCCATCGCGACCACGAGGGGTAACAGCAAGAATACTCAGATGCACGTTTGCAAGGGAATTCTTAGTACATCAAATTCTGTAAATATTTTTCCACGCCCAATCGCGACCGCGAGGGGTAACAGCGAGAATACTCAGATGCACGTTTGCCAGCAACGTCGTACCGCTCTAAGTCACTGCGGTCGACTCTCTACAAGTATCCACGTCGGAGACATCTCGAACGTTTGGCTGTGAAGATTTCCTCTAAACGCGTGGTGAGACACTCATTCACAACGCCATAACCATATACTTGTAGATACTAATTTCACATCCACGCCCTGCTGGACATTTTTAGTACATAAAAGTCTGAAAATATTCTGCGCCCCATTGCCACCGCGAGGGGTAACAGCTAGAATACTCAGGTGCACTTTTTCCAGCAACATCGTACAGTTTTGTAAGTCTCTGCGGTCGCCTTTCTACAACTATCCACGTCGGAGATATCTCGAACGTTTGGCAGTGAAGATTTTTTCTGAAAGCGTGGTGAGACACTCAATCACTACGGCATCACCATATACTCGTAGATAATCATGTTACATCCACGCCGTGCTGGACATTTTTAGCACTTTTAAATCTGTGAATATTCGGCGCCCCATCGCCACCGCGAGGGGTAACAGCTAGAATACTCAGGTGCACTTTTGCCAGCAATATCGTACTGCTGTGTAAGTCACTGCGGTCGTCTCTCTACAAGTATCCACGTGCGAGATATCTCGAACTTTTGGCTGTGAAGATTCTCTCTCAACGCGTGGTGAGACACTCATTCACAACGCCATAACCACATAATCGTAGATATTAATTTCACATCCACGCCCTGCTGGACATCTTTAGTACATACAAATCTCAACAATTCTGCTCCCCACCGCTACCGCGAGGTGTAACAGCTAGAATACTCAGGTGCACTTCTGCCAGCAATATCCTACCGCTGTGTAAGTTACTGCGGTCGTCTCTCTACAAGTATTCACGCCCGAGACATCTCGAACGTTTTGGCTGCGAAGATTCCGTCTCAACGCGTGGTGAGACACTCATTCACAACGCCATAACCATATACTTGTAGATACTAATTTCACATCCACGCCCTGCTGGACATTTTTAGTACATAAAAATCTGAAAATATTCTGCGCCCCATCGCCACCGCGAGGGGTAACAGCTAGAATACTCAGGTGCACGTTTTCCAGCAACATCGTACAGTTTTGTAAGTCTCTGCGGTCTCTCTACAAGTATCCACGTCCGAGAACATCTTCAAAACAAAACTATGTGATCATTCAGGACCATCTGTGCCCCATCGCGATTACGCTGAAGGTAACAACAAGTATGTACAGTTTCACTATTTCCAGCGGCATCGTAGCATGCTACATTGTATATATATGTGTACAAGGTTCCCCTTTGGGATGTTGGTCACTTGAAATCCCGGGGGTGTCGCAAGTTGAAAATAGATCGCACATGCTTCGTACTTCCCTCTTTGGACCCTCTTTGGAGCGAACGTGTGTTGCATATAGATAGACTGCTGTATAGTGCAAAGGGAAAAGTAGTAGCGAGGAACATTCCTTTTACAAAATCAATGTCACTACTGCTTGAAGATGATATCATAACTGAGGTACAGTGGGCTCCCGGTGTTAAGAGGGTTCAGGTTGATGTCCAGGCTCAACGACATATTTTGTTTCCGACGTCGATCTAACTATTTTGTACAGGATTTACAGTCGATCCCACACTGGTGAGCTGTGTTTTTTAACTTAATATTTATATTGTTCGTGCCCATCTGAGCTCACTTTCCTCGACACGGTATTTCTTAACTGCAGGCACCTACTACTATTAATACTGTATTTGTGTCGAATGATGGTTTGTTATATCGAGTAGATTCACAAAGAACAACTCGTGAATCTTGACTCCATTCAGTGTTTTAACCTTGAAAATCGAAATCACGATCTGCGTCATTTTTTTGTCTTGGCTTTACTCGTACTGTTTTAAAACACATTTTTGGAGTAAATGCGCCTGATAAGTGTACTTCGTGTATTATCCACGCAACCCAACGGTATATCCAAAGACCAGATATGAGGACATACAGCTGACTCTGCTGCCTACACCGATTGCGGACAGAAAGTGGTTCCCCAAAGCAACCGCTGGGCGCTGGCGAACGAGAACATTGCGGCCTCGGAACATCGATGAGAGGCGCCACGTCTCAAACAAAAACGAAGCAAAATATCCTGAGAATCCGGGCGAGGCTGGGCATTCGATCTGTGAGATTGGCATCTTGCCAGTAGGGTCACACCGGCGGCGCGGGATATTAAAATATCACAGCCCGTGTCGTCATTCGGTCGGTGACTTCATAATGTATCACGGGCCCGGCCCGGCCCGGCCCCACTCGCGCCCCACTCGCAAATATTCTTCGATTAAATGTCACAACTCGTGAGTTTAAATCTTCTGTTCGTTATGGATGACCTTGACAGTGAGCAGGCCCTCGTCGGATACTGCTACAGCAGCACAACATGGTCCAGTACGAAGACTACTTCGAAGTATACACACAGAGCACACCCAGAGTACACATATACAACAGAAGAAGTGCCTGCACACAGTACCGGCAGCATATCACAGAGCACATACAATACACAATACACAACGAGTGAGTACACAGAGCACACACAGGAGCAGCAGTAATTAGATGTAGCTGTTGTGCTGGAGAGAGTGCACACAATAGTACGCAAGGGGTTATCACGGCTGTACTGCGCTGTACAACAGCTGAGTATACACAAGATATCATACAACAGAGCTGTTTCCCAACGAGACCTGCCCCGGTCCTACATTGAGTATGTACTACCTTTAGGGCGGGTACCCTGGTGCGCGTTTAGCAGCCGAGTACTCGTCTAAGGGTACCCGTCGAACAGCTGTGTACCCGGGTGCCCGGAGCCCAAAATCTCGCGAGTATGAAGCGTTATCCATACTCGTGACAGGTATTAGGTGTTTTACCGTTTTCAACCGCTGCTGTACTGCGCGATCAGAGGGGGAGCTTTTGCTGAAATTGGATACACCAAACATGCACACACCGACACGCCCATACAAAGAAAGGCATAACACAGCGGTATACTATAGTTCGTAGCTGTCACAACTACACCTGCTGGATCCCCCCTGCTAGCTGTGTGGTACGGGTCCTGCACACGGATACTGGACACCACAGCCGCCACAAAGGCAACAATCTGAACAGCGGCTAGTGCGTGTTGTACAGCTTCTTCTGCTGTACTGCTGTGCTGTTCAATAAGTGGCGCCTTGTCTACTTTGTACCTGGTAGTTTGAGGTCTAGAGACATGCACCCATAAAGTTCAGCTGTACTCGTACGTAGTACTACTGCCGTACCAAAGTATTCGTACGCATGTAGATCGGCCTATCGTTTTACGTAGATCTGATACACATGCATACGTACTCATCGTAGATCTGTGTTTGTATGTCCTCCACGTATATTCAAAAATGTTGGAACCAAATGTGCACATTTAAATCAAATGCGCATGTAATTTTTTCAGCGTCTCGTACAACTGCTACTGCTGTACACAGCCCACAGAGAGAGCAGACGCATGCAACGTGGTATCAACTACTGCTGCACGACGCTTGATGTGTGCCTGGTTCAATGTCGAGTCGGTGTGGTCCTTATTCTTGTCTCGTGCGTGGTGCGTGGTGTGTCTTTTCCGTTCTTGTGGCG
Organism: Saccharina japonica; assembly: GCA_008828725.1. Taxonomy (NCBI): domain Eukaryota; class Phaeophyceae; order Laminariales; family Laminariaceae; genus Saccharina; species Saccharina japonica. The sequence continues at coordinate 1,449,207 of MEHQ01002346.1, forward strand.
GGTTAAAAACGAACAAAAACCCAGTCGTACGGCAGGTTTTGCATGATAGGTGCGAGGCGGTGTCAAGTAGGAACGTCTCCCCTGAAGTTTTTGCCAGAATTCGCGACTTTGAAGGCCCAGAGCACGCTCCACGGGCCTCCGCCGGGACCCGCACGTGCGCCGTGGTGTACACGCTGGCCCCCTGCGTGCCCCGCAGCCGACAGCGCGGGAAAAGACCCGCGGCTGGAGATGAAAAGTAAAAGTATTCCGGTAAAATGTCCATTTGGTACCTATACATACAAGGTTCCCCTTCGGGATGTTGGTCACTTGAAATCCCGGGGGTGTCGCAAGGTGAAAATAGATCGCACATGATTCATAGCTTAATTTTTGGAGCAAACCTGTGGCATAGACTGTAAACGTAGTAGGGACGGCCATTCCTAACGAATAAACAACTGTCACGAGATGATATCGTATCTGAGGTACAGTGGGCGCCCGGTGTTCAGAAACTTCAGTTCCAGGCTCAACGACTTGTTGTGTTTCTGAAGTCGATCTAACTATTTTTTGTAGGATTTAGAGTCGACCTCACTGGCAGTGGTCCTGCAGCTATCACGACTGTTCTGCGCTGTACAGCTGAGTTCATACAGAAGATAGTTATGACAGAGCTGTTGCCCGACGAGTCCCGCCCCGGTCCTAGATAAGAGTATTCACTCGTACATAATACCTTTTGGGCGGGCACCCTTGTGCGCGTTTAGCAGCCGAGTACTTGTCTAAGGGTGCCCGTCGAACAGCTGGATACCCGGGTGTCCTGGGCCCAAATTATCGGCGAGTAAAAAGTGTTATCCATACCCGTAACGGGTATTAGCGGTTTTGTTGTTTTTAATCGCTGCTGTAAACCAGCCACTGGTGTATTTCTGGGACTGCGACTGAGACTGAGAAATGAGGCTGCGAACTGAATTTCTAGCAATTTTGTGCTGTTCGACAAACGGCGCCTTGGCTGCTTCGCAGTTTGTAGCCTAGACTACTGTGGAGACATGTATCCGTAAAGTACAGCAGTAGTGCTTCTGTACCAAAACACTCGTGTTCCTATGTATGTAGATCGGCCTATCCTTAGAAAATCGAGAGAGGTCGTAGACATGATACTTCGAAGTCTGCATGCTGGTACATACGTACTTGTTTTTACTCGTAGATCTGTGTATTTGTGCTCTAGGTAGATTCCCAAATATTGGAACCAAATTTTAAATTTACATAAAATTAGCAAGCGTATCGTACACAGCTACTACTGCTGTACGCAGCCCAGACAGAGCAGACGCATGCAACATGGTATCAACTACTGCTGCACGATGCTTGATGTGTGCCTCGTTCGATGTCGGTGTGATCCTTGTTTTCTCGTGCGTGGTGCGTGCTTTGTGTGCTTCGTCCATGCGACGGGTCAAAAACGAACCATCAAAGTTCATACCCGGATGAAAAACACTCGTACGATAGGTTTTCTCAGAGTAGTTGCGAGGCGGTGTCAAGTCGGAACGCCTCCCCTGAGTTATTTGCCAGAATTTTGCGACTTTGAAGGCCTAGAGCACGCCCCACGGGCCTCGGCCGGGACCCGCACTTGCGCCCTGGCGTACACGCGGTCCCCTCGCGTGCCCCGTAGCCGACAGCGCGAGAAAAGACCCGCGGCCGGAGGTGAAAAGTGAAATTGTTCCGGGAAAATGTCCATTTGGTACCTAGACATATACACATATTTTTTTCTCGGGCACGAATATTTGGCTGCGAGAATTATCTCTCCCCCAGCAGTACATCGTATATATATATATATTCCTGCACGTATATTTGGCTTGGAAAAATATCTCTCCTGCAATGCACGTGGGGAATGCCAAAATATATTTATCGTGCACGTACGATTGGCTGTGAAGACTGTCGCTCACTCAGCAGTCATCGCGGGGAATCATTCGTTCTTTATACCACAATATATTTATCCTGCGCGTACGTTTGGCTGTGAAGATATTTCTCACCCAGTAGCCCGCGTGGGGAATCACTCGTTCATTACGCCACATTATGTTTATTGTGCACGTACGTTTTGGCTGTGAAGATTATCTTTCGCCCAGCATTCCGCGTGGTGAATCACTCGTTCACTACGTCACATTACATTAACTGCGCACGTACGTTTGGCTTCGAGGGAACCACTCGTTCATTACGTCACATTATATTTATTGTGCACGCACGTTTGGCTGTGAAGATTATCTCTCACCCAGCATTCCGCTTGGGGAATCACTCGTTCACTACGCCACATTACATTTATCGTGCACGTACGTTTGGCTGCGAAGATTATCTCTCACCCGGTGGTCCGCGTGGGGAATCACTCGTTTATTGTACCACATTGTATGTATCGTGCACGTACGGTTGACTGTTATGATTATTTCTCACCCAGCAATCCACGTGGGAATCACTCGTTCAACACGCCACAATTATATTCATCGTGCACATATATTGACTGAAGATTATCTCTCGCCCAGCAGTCCGCATGGGGAATCACTCGTTCATTATGCCACATTATATTTATCGTGCACGTACGTTTGGCTGTGAAGATTACCTCTCGCCCAGCAGTCCGCGTGGGAATCACTCGTTCATTACTCCACATTATGTGTATCGTGCACGTACGTTTGGCTGGGAAGATTACCCCCCACCCGGCATTCCGCGTGGGGGATCACTCGTTCAACATTACATATTTTATTTGTCGCGCGCGTTCATTTACCTATGAAGGTTATATCTCACGCAGCAGTCCGCATTGGGGATCACTCGTTCATTATGCCATTTCATCATGCACGTATGGTTGACTGTGGATATTATCTCTCACCCAGCAGTCCCCGTGTGGAATTACGCGTGCATTTTCTCACAATATATTTATCGCGCACGTACGTTTGACTGTGTAGATTATCTTGCTCCCAGCATTCCACTTGGGGAATCACTCATTGATTATGCCACATTATATATATCGTGCGCGTACAATTGACCGTGAAGAATATCTCTCACCCAGCAATCCGCGTGGGGAATTACTCGCTCATTTGTCCACATTATATGTATCGTGCACGTACGTTTTTGTCTGCGAAGATTATCTTTCACTCGGCAGTCCCCGTGGGCGCTCATTATGCTTGCCTTTCTCCCACTCGGTTAGCGTTCGTACATGTACAAGTTCGTACGCCAGTACAATCAATCATTCAGTGTGCCTTACACATTCGTATCATACATATGGCATCGTGCTGCGTTCGTCCGTACGTAAAAGTTCGTACTCCAGTACAATCAATCATTCAGCAGTTCACATTCGTACCATACAATACTCGTAGCATCGCGCTGCTGTTTCCTCACCATGTCGTAACATCCACATACATGATGTACCGGTAATATCTTGACTGTTACATGATAAGCGTAGCATACAGCAACAATACGTACTCCAGTACAATCAATCACTCAGCACTTACACATTCGTACCATACAATACTCATAGCATCGCGCTGCTGTTTCCTCACCATGTCGTAACATCCACATGCATGTTGTACCGTTCATATCTTGACTGGTGCATGATAGGCGTAGCATACAGCAACAATACGTATAGAGTACAGATAACCTTGATCTCTCATATCAGGTACGTACTTCGTATATAATCTTTCAGCAGTGTGCCTTATACATTCGTATCATACATATAGCATCGTACTGCTGTTTCCTCATCATGTCGTAACATCCACATACATGATGTACCGGCGATATCTTGACTATTAATAGTACATTAAACGCGTAGCATATAGCAACAATACGTATATAATCTTTCAGCAGTGTGCCTTATACATTCTTATCATACATATAGCATCGTCGTACTGCTGTTTCCTCATCATGTCGTAACATCCACATACATGATGTACCGGCGATATCTTGACTATTAATAGTACATTAAACGCGTAGCATATAGCAACAATACGTATATAATCTTTCAGCAGTGTGCCTTATACATTCTTATCATACATATAGCATCGTCGTACTGCTGTTTCCTCATCATGTCGTAACATCCACATGCATGATGTACCGGCGATATCTTGACTATTAATGGTACATTATACGCGTAGCATATAGCAACAATACGTTTAGCGCATAAACATTATTGATCTCTCATACGAGGTACGTGTACATATAGCCCTGGTATATGAACACGAGTATGTTGAAGTCGGGATTTTCGCATTTCTCCGCTTTTCCCCTCATTATTTCAGCAGTACTCGTATCGTACAAAAAATATTGAAACTAAATCCTAGCAAATAATATTGGTTGACTTATCATATCATAATGCCGCCTGGCAGATACTCGTACGACTATTGTTACAGCAGTACGTATATGCACCGCTGCTGCTGCTGTACAACAGCTGCGAGTATTTGCTTTTACATCAATACGCAACGAGCACCTGGTATACCACGGTAATCCTGCCACGGTACTCTTGTGTGTAGAGCTTTACTCGCAAAACTGGGTGATGGGCAGAACTAACATCGCAGTTCGCTCGAGCCATCTAAACGAAGGTACTGCAGTATGTACTGCTTTTTCGCAAAGCTGAGCAAGGAACGGAACTCACCTCGCAATTCGCTTGCCTCATCCGAAAAACATCACGCCTTCGGCCATCAAGCACCAGAAATGGGTAAATACGCAACGCAGGACATACCGGTATGATGCACGATGTTGGTGTCTCCTCCCTCACCGTCCACACCGCCTCTCCCAAGTCATGCCCCGGGGCTTGGCAACTCTCCAACAAATATCGATGAAACTCGAGAATGACGAGTAATCACGATATGTCTGGCCCAGCAGTAATGATGAAACTCAAGAATCACGAGAAATCACGAACTACGAACTACCTGGCCTAGCGAACGCGATCACGAACTATTGGCCTAGCGAACGACCGCTGTCCAGTTGCAAGAAACAGCCCTGTCTGTTCGCGTGTTCTACCAGTCAACCAGCACCGTTCCGTGCGGTATCCACTTGGTATTCCCACAAGCGCGACAAATCAAACAATGTCCGCTGTTCCTGCAAGTGAGCTACGTACTACGTGCTCAGCCAAATAATGTGAACCATAACGCCGAATTCTCTCTATAACAACAAACTGCAGATTATCCTTATGTCGGTTCCCGATCCCGAATAATCTTTTCCTATACACATATACACGAAGTATATAACTGCATACGTACCCCTCGAGGTGGCCGCGTACACAGCAGCCGCATCAATAGCGGATAGATATGCAGCAAACGATCAATACATATATATATATCTACAGTATATATGAATACATTAATCAATGTATTTATTACTGAATTAGTACAGTAAACCTATATATAAAAATGCTTGTGGGGGGGAGTTAACACATTAGGAGCGGTAACATTGACATCATTCAGCAGAGAGCCGTAGCCGCCCCGGCATAAACGCACTCGGACCCAAGCGGGTATAAGTAAGGAACATAATATTAGGGCTATAGACACGACCGCGACTCGCGCATCGTCCCTTACTACATAGTACGTACCACGTTGGCCGTATGAGCCGCATTGCCCGTGTCTGCGTGGCCGTCGTGTTTACTGGACGGTGTACTTAGACTAAACAGCATCGTTTCCACTACAGGGGCCCGCATCTGAGATAGTACTGTGTTTTATTTTTATTATACCGATAGTTTTCCTGAAAGAAAGAAGGCAACAAATCACACACGCCGCTTGTGTCCAACGGTGCCGTGAGTAAAAATGAAAATTCGCGTTTGTGTCTTTTGTTTTCGTGTATTTTTTGTTTAGTATTCACCTTCGAAGGCAGATTTTGTATGGGATTCCAAACGGCCAATTTTCAATGCACTCCTTTTCCGAAGGCTATGAAAACCACAATCTAGCCGCAATTTTCAGAATACGATCACGGAGAAGAGTGGTGATAAGCTATACGATCATCATGCAACTTGTTTTTGGGGAAAATATACATTTTTGATGGCGCTGAAACAAATATTGTTCTGGGCGTTTTCCTTACTGCAGTCGACAAAACGCTGGTGATTCAAATTCCGACCAAACCATCGCAGACTTTTTGCCCTTGTGCTGCTTCCCACCGAGTCCACCACCAAGCACAAGCAACGTGCGACCCTCTCCTATCATGCAATATGGCCTAGCAGTCGACGGGAATCACAGAGCTTCCCTGCGCCGGCGGAGAGCGTTGTCTCACTCGCGAGCTGGTATGTACTGCTGTGTGCCCCCGGCCGTATTTGTTATAAAACAATTTATCAGAGTGGAAAACCGAGTTGAAAATGTCGATTTCTTCATCAAATGTATATACTGATATTAGAGTGAACGCACCCCTTCCGCCCACAGCCTGTTTTCACCCAAATCAGAGATAACGCAAGTGACCTATCAGCCGGTGGGAGTGGGGTTCCACACCTTGCGAGGCGGTATCGACCCGAGGACTGTCCGTTTTCGACCCTGGGTTGTTGGAGTTGTCGATGTATGGAAGGATTTCATCCCCGGGCACGGGACACTATCGTCCCCGGGTGCGGCGGTACCTCGGCATTGCCCCGAGGGGCAACTCTCGCCGCGCGCTGATTCCATGACCTCCAGCCCAATCAGCAATCATCCGATGGGGGTGAGGTTTCCCACACCTTGCGAGGCGGTATCAACTCGCGGAACTTCCTTTTCTTCTCCGGGTTGTTGAAGTTGTAGATGTATGAAAGGATTTCGGATCCGGGGAGGGGACACTATCATCCCCGGGTGGAGCGGGACCTCGCCGTAGTTCCGACGGATAACTCCAGCCAGGCGCTGACTCCATAAGCCCCAGTCCAGTAAGCAATCATCCGATGGGGGTGGGGTTTCCACACCTTGTTAGGTGGTATCGATCCGCGGGAACTCCTTTTCGGTTCCCGGGTTGTTGGAGTTGTAGATGTATTTGAATAAATTATGATCCGGGGAATGGAAACTATCATCCCCGGGTGCAGCAGGGCCTCGCCCTTGATCCGAGGGGCAACTCCAGACAGGTGCTGACTCCATAAGCCCCAGCCAATCAGCAATCAGCCGATGGGGGTGGGGTTTCTACACCTTGCGAGGCTGTATGGACCAAGGGGAACTACGTTTTTGTCCCTTAAATGTTGAATATGCAGATTGTTTTTCAATTTCGGATCTGGGGATGGAACACTGTAGCCCCCGGATTCGGCGGAACCTCGGTGTGGTCCCGAGGGGCAACTCCAGCCACAAGCTGACTCCATACGCTACAGCCCAATAAGCAATCAGCCTATCGGGTAAGGGTTTCCACACCTTGCGGGGGTGATATCGACCCGGCGGAACTCCACTTTCCTCAGTTGTTTTAGGGGTTTCCGATGCATTGAAGGATTTCTGAAAAAGAGGATGTGGCCTTGTCTTCTCCTGGTGCGGCGGTACCCCGACGTTGCCGGGGCGGACGCCTGTTTCTGCTGGCTGTCTCAATGAGCCCCATATAACCCTAAATCAGCAAGTGAGGTTGGGGTTTCCACACCTTGCGCGACGGTATCGAACCGGGGGATGTCTGTTTTTGTCCCTGTGTTGTTGGAGACGTACATGCAGAGAAGGAGTTATAATCAGGGGGTTGAACCCTATCGTCGCCGTGTGCCGCTGGCTCCAGAGCCTCAGCCAACCAGATATCAGCCGACGGGGGTGGGGCTTCCACACCGTGCGGGGCGATGTCGACCCGGAAGGGTCAACGTTTTCGCCCCCGGTTGGTCGGAGTTGTAATGATAAAGAGAGATTCACGATCCGGGGAGGGAACCCCATATTTACCTTTGTGTGGTGGAACCTTGACGGTTCTACTCAGCGCTAATCTTCGAGAAAGAGCCAGCGGCCTCTGAAATGGATATGGTCAACCAATCAGCTGCCAATTTCATAATTTAAAATCGTTAGTCAGCAGCTATGCTGGCTGGATGGCTGTCAGAACCCCCTCGGGATTGTGGCACGGCCACGACTGTCGGTAGCGCACAGCGCGAGACGGCCAGGACTTGGGGCCGCATAAGACGCGGTGTCCTGCTTTTTATGTCTCGCACTCTTCTCTACCGATGCTGCGAGGCGGGACTGAAACCCTCTGGATCGCGAGACTCGCGAGATCATGACGACATTACTCGCAGTGTGGTGTAATGTACCAATCTGAACAGAAATATAAGGCATATTGTTGGATAAATTTAGAGTCCAAAAGGACCTTACATTACCGTATGAAGTCACTGTCCTTGCGATTGGGGCAAAGCTCAGCGCGCGACTGCCAGGACCCGGCGGGGCATGAGACCCAGCGTTCCACTGGTTGTGGCACCACGCTACCCTGTCTTTGGGAAAGATGCAGTTGAAGCGCCCTGGATCGCGATATAACGATTCTAGACAGACAGACCAACATCATTTGATAATACTAGCGGTACGGCCACGCCCCCGCCCGCGGCGCAAGCATGAAAGCATATCTATAAGCGGTACACAGAATCACTTCATGTGTAGAAATGAGAAAATGAAAAACGTTGTTGATTTATGCGGTAGTTTGTCTCGCCGCATGGCACTGCTGCTATCGACCAATAGGATGCCTGCATCTCAACCTGAACGGAAACACAACCATAATGAGTTACTCCACCCTAGGGGACCGGCTCGGGGACCGGTTTGCAATTGTCGGCAGCTCAGACCGACGGCCCCGGCGAGGCGCGGCGCGGCGTGACGCAACGCGAGACCTAGTGTTCCACAGGTTGTGGCAACCAGCTTCCCTGCCCATGGGGCAATGCGGGGCTGGAGCGCTCTGGATCGCGCTACCCTATTAACGGTAGTCGTGTTCATGTCAAATGCTATCGTGCGTTTTGTGTATATGGCGTAGTCAATCTCAGCAATGTCGTGTGAAGGGTTGTGCTGCTGGATGTGCTAGCGCTGGGTCTGCTGAGTTTGTTCTGGGTAGAGCACTGGTTTATTTGTGGGCCGTCGGGGCGAATATTTGAATGTTTGGAATTAGCGTGCCTGGCTGCATTTTGTCCCAGAAAACAACATTTGTTTGAAGAACGTTCTGATATCTACCAAGTGGGGGGCTCTACAGGAGGGAGGACAACTCTGATGGGGGACTCTTGTAGTGAACCAGGGGCGGGATTCAGCGCGAATTGGCTAGGGCACCACTCTGCCGGCCCTTGTTTTCTGCTGCTGCTGCTGCTGCTGCTGCTGCTGCTGCTTTCTGCTTCTGCTGCTGCTGCTTCTGCTGCTGCTGCTGCTTCCTCCTGCTGCTGCTGCTGCCGCCGCCGAATGATGTGCTGACTGCAAAGTTCGCTCAGCTGGGGTATTCGTAATCCCGCCGAACGGCACTGCTCCTATTGACCAATAGAATCCCTGTTTTTTTATGCAAACCGAAATAAAGCCAGACAAAGCTTCCATCCCTCTGGAACGGGCTCGAAGAACGGCTCGCCTTTGTCGGCAGCAGCTACGGCCACGGCTCGGCACGACGCAACGCGGTGCGAGACCTGATGTTCCACAGGTTGTGGCACCCAGTCTCCCTGCCCATGGGGCAAGGTGGGGTTGAAGCGCTCTGGATCGCTCTACTTAATTACAGACAGACATAATATCAGCATTATTGTAATAATAAAATTGCCAAACTTTGGCAGAAATGTCTAGTGCCCTCTGAAACTGATAAGTGTTTGCCCAATCGGTAGAATTTGATCGTAGTTAAAAATTGTCAGCTACAGCAGCAAGCATGGCAATATATCACCGCACTACTATTCCGCGCGTTGCATATTGCCTGAGGAGCTGTCTGCAATGCTCAGCACGCGACGGCCAGGACTCGACAAGCCGTGAGACGCAGTGTCTCGACTATTGTGTTTCGCACTCTCTCTACCGATATCACGAGGCGGAACTGAAACACTCCGGATCATGAGACTCGCGAGAACGTGATGACGGTACTCGGCGTGTCCTGTGATGTACCAATCTGAACAGAAATATAAGAATCATTGGTGAACAAATGTACAGTGCGAATGGCCCTTACATTGCCGTCCGTTGTCACTGTTGTTGGGATCGTGGCGATGTCAGCACGCGGCTGTCAGGACTCTGTGGGGCATGAGACCCGTCGCTCCACTGGTTGTGGCACCCAGCCTCCCTACCCATGGGGCAAGGCTGGGCTGAAGCGCACTTGATCACGAGACCACGATTTCAGACAGATAGACTAGCAGCATTTAATGATAATAGCGGTACAGCCACGGCTCGACCCGTGGAGCTAGGTCTGCGTTGCCCATACATACGTAGTGGTATGTACGTTCGTGGTTCGTGGTATGTTACGTAGTTCTTGCATTAACAGTGTGCTGTAATGTACCAACTGTGAACTGAAACATTAGAACCATCATGCGGGGTGGTATCGACCCGGGGGGTGTCCGTTTTCGTCCCCGGGTTGTTGGAGTTGTGGATGGATGGAAGGATTTATGATCCGGGGATTCATGATCCTGGGATGGGATATTATCGTCTCCACGGGTGCGGCGGGATTTAGCCGTTGCCCCGAGAAACCACGCTTGCCGTGCTCTGGCTCTAGAAGCCCCAGCCAAATCATTCATCAGCTAGAGGGGTTGGGATTTCCACACGCTAAGAGGCAGTATCGACCCGGGGGGTGCTCGTTTTCGTCCCCGGGTTGTTGCAGTTGTAGATGTATGGAAGGATTTATGATCTGGGGACGGGACATTATCAACCCCGGGTGCGGCCGGAACTCGCCGTTGCCCCGAGGGGCAATTCTCACCTCGCCCTGGCTCTATGAGCTCCAGCCAATTCAGCAACCAGCTAGTGGGGTTGGGGTTTGCACACCTTGCGGGTCGGTTTTGATCGGGGGGGTGTCCGTTTTCGTCTCTGGGCTGTTGGAGTTGTAGAGATATGGAGGGATTTCTGATCCGGGATGGGAGCCTATCCTCCCCGGGTTTGGAGAAAACTCGGTGACTCGTTTGAGCATTCATGTTCTAGAAAGAGCCAACAGCCACTGGCATGGATTTGGGCAACCAATCAGGTGTCAGAATAGTAATTCAAATGTGTATGTCAGCAGGTAGGCTGGCTAGATGGCTGCCAGAACTGCGTCGGGATTGCGCCACGGCTCGGCGCCGCATTGGACCCGGCGTTCTGAGGGTTGTGGCACCCAGCCTCCCTACCCATGGGGCAAGGTGGGGCTGAACCGCTCTGGATAGCGCTGCTTAATTACAGACAGACAGACAGAATAGCAGCATTCAATTATATAGATTAATAGGCGTCGTGTCATGAAGGGAATATTCAGTCAACAAAAATGGAAGCGATGTCGTGCTGTGCATTTGTATTGTTGTGCTTTGATTCCCCCTCCTGTCTTGTCTTTGTCAGTCTTCCTCTGTTTAGGTTGTGTTTGTTTGTGTTTTATTTTATTTTCATATTGCCTGTCACATCTCACCGGAAGGCCCGATACACCATTTCTTAGTATGTGATTGTTTGTTTCGTCTGCTACTCCTTTTATCTGTTTTTCGATTTTTCTTGAATTTTGTTATCTTTCGTTTTAATGTTGTTTTCCTCTTTGAGTCATCTGAAATGGTAGCACAGTAGGTCGTGTGTAGTATATGACAATGCACTGTCTATATACTCCGCTTACTGCATTGCAACGTACGTAGTATATCTGTGTCATTTTGGTTTTACATCGTAAAAACTTGTATATCCCTAGAATGAATAATCCGCACAGACACTGACTGGGTGTATGGATGTTTCACGGGTACAAAGAACAGCCGTGTAACGTGAAGAACACTCACACATACTTAGTATGGCTAGATACTGCAGCAATTCGACTAAATGATAAAAATATATCACACAGCGCGCAATCAGGCATACGACCACGAAGAGGACATTACAACACTATCCGTGAGTATCAACAAAGTCAATAGAGTCCGTGTCGTGCGTAGCAACCTGGTAGTACTTAGCGACCTTCGTTGCCGATAATTTCTGCCTTGGTGTTGGGCGATGAACACGAGCTATTAATAGTTGACATATCGCTTCGAAGCGATGAGAGAAGGACAAGATAGGCTTGAAGGGAGAGAGAGAAAGCACGGTGCCGAGCGAGGGCGCATGTCCTCGGTAAAATGTCTTCTCCTCGTGAGGCTGGGTAGGTTGTCGGAGAGTGGTCTACCGTCGGAATGAACTCAGGCGCTCTAGTAGCGCCTGGTGGATTGGGACTGCTGGAGCGCTGTGCTTCACGTAGTCAATTTCCCTGAAGTACGAGTAACACAAACGAAGGGCACACCACCCGTCTAATATGTTCCAAGAATTTACACTATAACAACGGAAATAACTGTCTTTTAACGCACCATGTCATGAGAAACTGCTGACTCGTCGCAAGAGGCTGATAGATAGCTGCGGAGAGAAAAAGACTTTTGGGGAGTAAGCGTAGGACGCCGAGAAAAGAAGGGAGACACGAAGAGGCCGAGGAAGGTGTCGTCCGTCCTCTAACAAGGGCCAAGGAAGAAAGGTTGGATACCACGGGAGCGAGTGCGCAGGAACCGGCCGAAGACTTACAACGCACGTGTCAGCGGCACTATAGACGGTTCTCTCTATGAGACACTTGCAAAACGATGGCATCCCGGCAGCGGATACAAGGCACATCAAAATTGTCACAAAATACACAAATACACCTAACGTTGACGAATAGACTGACGCCCAAGCGAAATTCACAGCAGACCCGGAATAATAGCCCGACGGAGTTACCGTAATCATGCGAGAGTTGGCACCCATCGGAAGGTTGGCACCCATCGGAGACATAGCACCGGGGTGCGATAAAAAACACAACGTAGAAACATTTAATCGTGTTTTCGCACCCCCATCGGAGAGATCGCACCTTGCGATCTCTCCGACATAAATAGAAATTTGAGGCCACCGCAGCGGGTCTGTAGTAGGTAATATTCTCATTTCTTTCATTTTCCGATGAGATATCACCAGTGCGCCACTCCTCTCAAACGTTCTTTACCAACGCATGGTAGGTCAAGTCGTTTTAGGTAGCTTTGAGTCATTTACGCAGCACCGTTGCCCCAGTACGGCCCGGTGTATTTCGATTCAGCAGCGCACCCATCGGAGAGATCGCACCGGGGGTGCGCCAAAATTGAAGAACGGCATGATTTAATTGTATTTCTGCACCCCCATCGGAAGGTTGGCACCCATCGGAGAGATAGCACCGGGGTGCGATAAAAAACACAACGTAGAAACATTTAAAAATCGATCGCACCCCGGTGCCAACTCTCGCATGATTACGGTATAGGGACAAATCACTACATCGCCCAGGTGGCCCCAAACAAGCTGGAACTTGGCGACGTTGGGTAACACGATGAACGATGGCCTTGCGTCAGAAGGTTTCGTTCTGTATCGTTCGTGGAAAACAAACCGCCGGTTCGTGGTTGTTGATTCCAGGCGGACAAACACACACCCGGTTTATGTGTACAAAAGCGACCAAGGCACAACAAGCATGACACTCCTATGATTTTAGGTTAAGGGGTCCGGACTTCCACGAAGTATTTTGGCCAACACATCCACCCCTTCGTACCGCAGCACGCGTCAAATGATATACTAGTAACGGTATACCATACTAGTTATGGTATAATACATGGTGCGCGTTGTTGTGTTACACTGCTTGTTGTGCTGCTGCAAAAGCATCGAGTATGAGCGTGTTTACATACACGAAAGGGCGGGTTACATAGGCCAACATCACACACAGACTACACCCACGAGCAGCTATCGATCGTTCAATCAATCGGTAGTCTGTTACTCCGTGGGTACCGGAAGGAGCTCGTCGACAGCATTGGGAAAAATGAAACGTTTGCAACGCCGCACAAGGCTTACATTTGTGTTTCCCCTTTCTTCTTCTCGGCCTCGCGCACCACTACTGGAATTGGATTTTGGCTCATTTTTTGTGTGGTCACCTATCTATATTAATGAATGCTGTTCGTCTGTCTGTCTGGAATCATGATCTCGCCATCCAGAGCGCTTCAGTCCCGCCTTGCCCCATGGGCAGGGAGGCTGGGTGCCACAACCAGTGGAACACCGGGTCTCATGCCCCGCCGAGTCTTGACCGGCACGTGCTGAGCGTTCCCCCCATCCCAGGGACAGTGAATGCGGACGGCAATATAATGGCCATTTGGACTCTACAATTATTTACGGCTGATTCTTATATTTCCGATCAGGTTTGTACATCACACCACAATATTAGTACTGCCGTCATGGTCGCGTGAGTCTCGCGATCGAGAGCGTTTCAGACCCGCCCCGCTGCATCCGCAGAGAGAGTGCAAGATATAATTAGCGGGATACTGCGTCACACGTCGCACCGAGTCCTGACCGTCGCGTGCTGAGCATTGCCGACAGCCCTTGAGGCAATTGCAATGGTGGGATCAAGATGCGATGGAATAACTCTTGCCGTCAGCCATCAAGCCAGCTTGCTCGGGCTGTCGGCAATGGCTAGCCGTTCCTTGAGTCAGTGCTTCTGGCTTTATTTCAGTTCAGCCTAAGAAACAGACAGCCCATTGGTTGATTGCAACAGTCCAGTGCAGAGACGTTATACCACGACATTCAGAATGATCATGGGATACCCTTGTTACATGGTCCTGCTGACCCGGGTAGTATCCAGGGGAGTCACTGAACTATATCCCTAACGAGGAATAAACACATAACACGCGCGAACGGCTTCTTCTAAAATAGAGTAGTGGAGTGTTTGCGCTAGCAGTAGAAAAACAAGTATACTTTCCTTCTGCTCAAAAAATTAAACCCCCTTCCCCTCATGGTTTCGGTGTGTTTGCGATAGAAGTAAACACAATCCTGCAGGCGACGCCTCCGAAAATGATAAGGGAAGTGGGGCGAGGCAATGCGGCAAACCGAACAAACAACGAAAACAAGAAGTAGCGTACGAGAGGAACGGCAGCCCAGCAACGGTGGTGGCGGCAGCGGTAACCGCAGTGCCGCAGCTGCTATCCCACGACCGCAAGCAGCAGCACAGGTGGCTGCAGCTACGTGGCGGCGGCCCCAGTAGCATCGGCAGCCCCACCCAGCCGCAGCGGCAGCAGCAGCAGCAGAGCAGCAGAAGCGACAGCTTCCGGTTTTGCTTTTTCGATTTTGCGCCCGACTCTTCTTGTCGTCGTGTGCTTCTCCTGTTGCTACCCTCGACCTACGCGCGATACCGCGCCGGCAAGCTCCGCTCCAAGCCCGCCCAGCGCTCGACATATATAGACCGTGGCGGCGCGCCGCCGCTGCTGCTAGTGCTGCTACTGCTGCTACCGCAGTGTGGTGAAATTGAAATGATACACGACGATCTGTGATCCTGTCGCGCTTTACAAGCAAGGCAGTACGAGCACGTACTCGTACGAGTACTGTAACTCGTACTCGTACGAGTAGGTATTTCTGAACGGCTTATCCTCCACGACACCAAGCCGGCGAGAGCGTACCGTAGCGGGCCGCCAGCAGTCCGCCGGCGCCGCGTTAGCAAACTCCAGCAACGCTCGTCCGTCTCATACTCTAGCTACACCTCTCGCCTCTGTGCTCCCACCGGTTGTTGTGTTGTGTAGAGCAAGCTGCAAGGTTGGGGCCTATGGGACACATCTCCCATAATTTGGGGCGTTCTGCGTCGGTAGAATGCTCGGTGCGTGTAGGCGAATAAACTGAGAGACCAAAGTTACCGTAAAGTTTGATCAAAAACATACTTCTCTCAAGTACATTTTTGACGTTTTTTCAAATATTTACCTCAAATCCTCCCTTCGGGAGAATGTTTAGATAAGTAAAAGTAAAAAAAAACGCAAACACTCCAGAAGTACCACGATTCCTAGTACATCACGAACCCTACACGAACACTACGAATAGCACATACAAACGTAGAACAAACATTCTACGCAGCTCGCAACGTTGAGTATCTTTTATTCAATCGGTTGAACTCACAGCTGACGTATTTTTTACTAAACTTATTTAATTCATTGGCATCACTCATGTACAGCAATCAGCAGCAGCGCAGCGACCAGCAGCACAGCAGCACCAGCAGCACCAGCAGAGAAGAGGAGGACGAGCAGCAGCAGCAGCACCAGCACCAGCACCAGCACCAGCAGCAGTGCAACAATCAGCAGCAGCGCAGCGACCAGCAGCACAGCAGCACCAGCAGCATCATGCGGCACACCAGCAGCGAGGAGGAGCAGCAGCAGCACCAGCACCAGCACCAGCACCACCAGCAGCACCAGGAACACCAGCAGCATCAGCAGCAACAGTAGCAGCTTCAACAGTGGCAACAGCAGGAAACAAGCAGTCCACGTACGAAAAAACATAACCACAACACAAAACTTAGCAACGCGCACGGTCAATCATTTCTCGAAATCAACTTGGTAAACAAGTACGTGCACACGTACATGTTCCTACATATCCCGCTCCAGTGTGCAGGATAAGTACCCACCAGATCACGACAAATACGCATATCGCGTCACTCCAAGCCGTCATTGACATGCATCTGGTACCACAGCAGGAAGGACATCCGAGGCGGCAAAGTGTTACTACCCTGGGGAGTAGAGTCCTACACTTTGTAGAGATCATAACTTTTTGGGGATATTTAGCAGCTATTTTCTGGAGCGTTGTCCAGTGAGGTTACGCTGACTTCAATCATTTAATACAAACTTGTTTAAGCCGCCCCACTACCTACAACAGCGGTGTTATATCCAGAACACAACTAAGCAGGCGCAGACTCAGCACACACAGCGACACAACCTTTCACACGACACTGCTGAGAGTCCCTACGCCATACATTCACAAACTGCATGATGGCATATCCGACCCACTGGCTGGTTGTGTTTTGGCTGGGGGGCTCATGGTCGAGTCCCGCCGCACCCGGGGATACCAAGTCCCCATCCTCGGATCAGAAATGCTTCCCTACACCTACAACCCCAACAACCCGCGGGGACAAAATCGGACATGCTCCGGGTCGATTCCGGCTTCCATGATGTTTGTACATCGCAGCATACGGGTACTACCATACCAGGTACTAGACTTACTACTACTACGGGAAACGCAGAGCTTGCGCTACGGGCGGAGCCGTGGCTGTTGTTAGTCTGTCTGTCTGGAATCATGGTCACGCGATCCAGAGCGCTTTCACCCACCCTTGCCCCATGGCTAGGGAGGCTGGGTGCCACAACCAGTGGAACGCCAGGTCTCATGCTCCACCGAGTCCTGGTCGTCGCGTGCTGAGCACCGCCACAATGCCAACAAAAGTGACAAAGAACGGCAATGTAAGGGCTATTTGAACTCTTTTTTATCCACCAATAGTCCTTATATTTCCGTTCAGATAGATACATCACAACGCACTCCGAGTACCGTCGTCACGTTCTGGCGAGTCTCTCGATCACAAGCGTTTCAATTCCGCCTCGCGACATTGGTAGAGAGAGTGAGAGGCACAATAACAGGGACACTGCGTCACACGTCGCACCGAGTCCTGGCCGTCGCGGGTTGCCGACATCCCCTCAGGCCTCAGCCAATTGCAATGGGTGGGATGAAGATGCGGCGAGAAAAAGCTTGCAGTCACCCATCAAGCCAGCCTTGCTCTGAGCTGCCCACAGTGGCGAGCCATTCCTCGAGTCGGTGCATCTGGCTTTATTGCAGTCCATATTAAGACATAGACAGTCCATTGGTTGATTAAAACAGTCCAGTGCGGAACGATTACACCACGACATGCATTCGACATCCTCATTGTCTCATTGCACAGCATCAGCAGCGGCGAGGAGCAACAGCAACAGCAAGCAGCACCAGCAGCACCAGCAGCACCAGCGGCAGCAGCAAACAGCAGCAAGCAGCACCAGCACCAACAGCACCAGTAGCAAAACAAAAACAAACACAGAACCCAGCAACGTGAGCGGTCAATGCTTTCTCGAAGTCAACTTGGGGAACAAACACGTGCGTACGTACGAGTACATGGTTGTACATGTTCCGCTCCAGTTTGCAGGATAGGTACTCATCCGGGCAAGAAAAACAACGCATATCGCGTTACACCGAACTGTCATTGACATGTATGTACCAGCAGGAAGGACATTTAAGCGGGCAGAGTGTTACTACCCTAGCGAGCCCCCCAGTAGACTAGAGCCCTTCACTTTGTAGAGATCATCACAAATTTGCTGGGAATGTTTGCCAGCTATTTTCTGGAACGTTGTCCAGCCAGGTTACGCTGACTTCAACCAGTTGATAATAATATACAAGGTTCCCCTCCGGGATGTTGGTCACATGAAATCCCGGGGGTGTCGCAAGGTGAAAATAGATCGCACATGCTTCATAGTTTAATGTTTGGAGCAAACCTGTGGCATAGACTGTAAAAGTTGTACGTAGCGACGGCCATTCCTAACGAAACAACTGTCACGAGATGATGCAGTACAGGACACCTACTACTGTAGGTAACAGGCTAATGAGAAAGCCAGGCTGGGATTTATAAGGAAACTAAGAAATTCGGGAGTTGTTATCTTGAAATTAGTGTGGAAAGCACCCTCTCTCAAAAAAGAAATCCAGCATGGACCATATTTCCTGTTTCTTATTAGGTGTCTTATCCTGTATCGTATCTGAGGTACAGTGGGCTCCCGGTGTTGAGAAACATCAGTTTGGTGGTTCAAGCTTAACGACTTGTTTTATTTCTGAAGTCGATCTAACTGTTTTTGTAGGATTTAAGGTCGATCCCATAGTTGCACTGTATTTATCTCGGCCGTCGTGCGCTGTACAGCCGAGTATACAGAATATAGTTATGATAGGGCTGTTGCCCGGCGAGTCCCGCCCCGGTCCTAGATAAGAGTATTCACTCGTACGTGATAGCTTTTGGGCGGGTACCCTGGTACGCGCTTCGCAGCCGAGTACTCGTCTAAGGGTGCCCGTCGAACAGCTGGATACCCGGGTGCCCTGGCCCCAAATTCCCGGCGAGTATGAAGTGCTATCCAGACCCGTGACGGGTATTAGCGGTTTTGTTGTTTTTCATCGCTGCTGTAAAGCGCGGGTGATACGAAAATCAGAGGGGGAGGTTTTGCTGTAATCGCATACATCGAACACACATCACTGCTGCTGTACCTCAGATACGATATCATCTCGTCACATTAATTTCGTTACGAATGGCCGTCGCTACTACTTTTTCCTTTAACAAATACAGCAGTCTATGCCACGGTTTGCTCTAAATTTTGCCAGAATTCACGACTTTGAAGGCCCAGAGCACGCCCCAGTGCTGAACGTACGTACTGCTGTACGTACGTACTGCTGTACGTACGTTCAGCTGAACGTATGTTGTACTGCTGTACGTACGTACAACTGAACGTACAGTACCTGCCTACCACTCCCTATCTCGTTCTGCAGGAGTTTTGGTTTGTGGCATATGGCAAAGCACCTACGACACGGCTATATGAGATCGGCCTGTCGTTTACGTGGATAGGGGTATGTAGATATGATATGCACACCTGCCTACTCGTCAATCTTGTGTACGTACTCCACGTAGATTCCAAAATATTGGAACCAATTTGTAATATTTTACTTAAAATGCAAAATGCGCATGTAGTTTTCAATCGTCTCGTACTCGTACAACTGCTACTACTGCTCTATGTACACATCCTAGAGAGAGCAGACGCATGCAACATGGTATCAACTACTGCTGCACGACGCTTGATGTGCGCCTCGTTCAATGTCAAGTCGGTGTGGTCCTTGTTGGCTCGTGCGTGGTGTGTGGTGCTTGCTGTGGGTGTTCCGTTCTCATGCGGATAAAAAAACAGTCGTAGTACGATAGGTTTTGCATAGGAGTTGCGAGGCGGTGTCAAGTCGGAACGTCTCCCCTGAGTTATTTGCCAGAATTCGCGACTTCGAAGGCCCAAAGCACGCCCCACGGGCCTCGGCCGGGACCCGCACTTGCGCCGTGGCATACACGCGGCCCCCCCGCGTGCCCCGCGGCCGATTGCGCGAGAAAAGACCCTCGGCCGGAGGTGAAAAGTGAACTTATTTCGGGAAAATGTCCATTTGGTACCTATACATATTTAAGCCGACCCCTGCCTACAACAGTGGTATATCCAGAACACAATCCAGTAGACGCAGAGTGAGCACACACAGCTACACAACCGTCACACGTCACTGCCGGGAGTCCCTACACCATAGTATATTCACAAAACTCATGATGGCATATCCGACCCACTGGCTGGTTGTGTTGGTTAGGCTGGGGGGGGTCATGGTCGAGTTCCGACCGCACCCCGGGATGATAAGTCCCCATCCTCGGATCAGAAACCCTTCCATACACCTACAACTCAAATAACCAGGGGACACAAAAGGACTTGCCCCGGGTCGATACCAGCGGGCATAATGGTCCTCATATTTTGTACATAGCAGCATACGGGTATTTCTATACCAGGTACTATAGACTTACTTACTAATATCTCGCCCAGGGATCCCTCATCCCTGCACTCTCAGAGCTCCCACTTCGATAACGCCTCCTTATATTATGTATACCGGAGATTTCCTTCCTGCCTTTGCTTCCCATCTTTTTTTGTTCGCGAGAGCCTTTTTATTTCTCGGTTTTGGGTTCGTGCGTGTACCCAGAGAGCACGGCAGCGCGGGCGAGCCCGGCACCATCGCGGGTATGGAAGGGCTCTCGCCAGTAGAGGGGGGGGGTGAAGGAGCGCGGTTGCCTTTTCGTGGCTAGGCGTGGTGCGTCCATCGAGACACGAGGGAAGCACGAAGGGGCTTTGTCTGTCTTGCTGCTGGTGGTGCGAACCCAGTATGTCCAAAATTATAAGGATCGTTTATTCCTGTAAAAGAATATTCAAGCGATGCCTTTTTTTTCAACCGAATATCCTTTACAAGAGAGACACGGGCGGTTTGAACACCATAATGCTCGAGCGGGCGAACGAGGGCCACGGGGAGCACCGGGCTTCACGCGAGGCGGGCCACGGGGCTCACTGGGGTAGAGGGGCAGTAGAGCTCGACCCGGACCTAATCGATGGGGAGGTGATCGCGGGGGGGCGGACAGCATCGAGGGTGACAGAGCGTGACAGTCGTGTTAACTTCTTTCTTTTTTCAGCGGAGCAATCACGATATATATGGATTTGTCGTTCGAAATTCGAAGTACTACGACGTACGACTGCTGCTGTTGTTGTTGCTTGCCGTTTTGTTCGAGTAGGAGTACGAGTACGAGTGTATTACGAGTACGAGTACGAGTGTATTACGAGTACGAGTACGAGTATAATACTCGTACGAGTACGAGTATAACATGAGTACGAGTCGAGTATGAGTGGGAGTACGAGTACGAGTCGAGTAGGAGTACGAGTATATTACGAGTACGAGTCGAGTATGGGTAAGAGCACGAGTACGTATGCACGTCTTTCTCAGTTTTGTGGATTTTTTTTGTTTTTTATACTTCACAACTTGGCGACAATGGAGTATATACAAAGTACGAAGTACTATTAATACGTACAGTAATACTATTGTTGTATACCACACATACTCACGAAAAATGCAGATCTCACACCCCCACAGTAGACAGCGCAGCGCCGTGCCGTGAGTCGATTTGCTGTGCTTTCTCTTTCGAATGTACAGCTTTGTCGTCCTGTGGAGCATGGAGCTGTTGTGCACCCCGAGCATGCTTTGCATGCATGTCAAGTCCACCGTTTCTTTGCTGCACCATAAATATGTTGGCATTTTCAAGTAGCGGTGCCTACACTACATCATGGGCCTCTTCTGTACCCCTTTCCTTGCGCGAGCGTAGCGGGCGGCGTCAGCCGCCCGCGAAGCGGAGCCCTTGTACTTACTACTATGGCAGACCCGAGGCTAGCGCCACGGGCGGAGGCGTGGCTGTACCGCTAGCCTTCTATAAATATTGCTAAGTATTTGAAACACAAAGCGGCACGAGTTATATAAATAACTGAAAAACTACGGCACTGATGTAGGTATATTTTATACCACCATGATGCAAGCGTACAAAAAGGGAGAGTACCCGTTGAGTATATGCAGTTTGCTATTTTTTCCGGAACCTATGCGCTTTATCCGCGCATTCCTTTTTTGTTTTGGGGGTCCATGTAGTGTAGTCGCTGTCGTCGTCGTTGCTGCTGCTGCTGTTGTGCATTATGTTGATGATATATATGCAGCTGCTGCTTTGCGGTTATTGATGCATATCGATGTTGTGTTGTTCCCCAGGTAACCGTTGTTTCTTGCGTCGCCACCTTTTGGCGTCGGCTTCTTTTACTGATACGAAGTATATTATAACTCCTAAATACAACAATGATTCGCCTTTTCTTAGCTAAACATTCAATGCTTTTAGTTATAATTTGCATATTACAGCACTCTTACTGCACTAATTTGGCTGCAACCGGCGTCATAGCCCAACGTTGACAAAACAACTCGTTCTAGTGCAAAGAAACCGCCGACCCAAAGGAAAGCCTAGCATAAATTAGAGTTTGAAAAACTGGAATAGATTTCCCCAAGACGTGTACTTTTTCCCATATCGTAGCATAGCATTGCCCTATCTCTATTACACACCATTGCCCTGACCTCATCATACCACACCATTGTCCCCTACGGTTGCACAGCATTGCCCTCACCCGACCTTAGCACAGCATTACCCTAACCCTAACCCTACCGTAGCGCACCACAGCCCTAACTAGAGATAGGACCCAGATTTCAATTACCCGGGTACCCGGCGGGTATACCCGTCAGGGTCCTACCCGTTTGACGGGTAAGGTCCGAGCTCATTACCCACGGGTAGTTGGAGCCTTCAGGGTAATTGGGTCCTCGGGAACCGGGTATCCAGGTACCCGCGGGTTTTCGGGTACCCGCGGGTAATTGGTATTCCCGGTTGATTATGCCTGTACAATACCTTTAGGGAACCCCTTCAAAACACACAATCGCACCTCCCAACGACAAAACCATCAACTTGCTACACACAACGCTAAAGGGGACGCACACAGCACCCGGCAGTATGGCGGCCCCTACACTAAAATCAAGTAAAATTATCCACACTAATTTCAAGATATATATTTTTACACTAATTTAAAGATATTATGTTCTGTACTAAAATTAAAATATGTTTTTCAAAGAGTCCCAAAAAAGTGAAAAAAAATATGGATCTCCGGTCAGAACCGAAAATCGAACTATTACTTGGGGAGATATCCGTTTCCACACTATAATTTCAAGATAAAAGCTCAGACGTTTGTACAAAAAAAAAATGGGAAAGGGCCACTGCTGCACGTATTATACGTACGTGCTAAACAAGGGCTCCGCATCGATGCCGGCATTTTGTTTTGTCCGCTCTACGTACGTGCTGCTATTTTCTGGACTGCTGATGATGCTGTTGCTGCCGTAGATGGGTTATATTCTACTATCAATACTACTGCTGTACGTACTGCTGTGGTGCTGTATACTGATCTCACACTACTGTTGTTGAAGTGGGTGGGTGGATCCGCTTTTGTGTTTTTTTGTCGGCTCGTACAAGGGCTCTGCGTGGATGCCGGCATATATCTAGTGTGTCAACTTACCTGATCTATCTGCAGATTGCGGTTTATCGGGTGTGGATCGTGGCCCAGTTATTGTTTGGTATTTTTGTTTTCGTCCGCTATTCCGGCTCCGCCCTGGCGTGTAGTTCGGGGGATCACTTCGTACATTATGTATTAGCGCCTGCTGCTGAACCATCGCTAGACACAGATCATCCAGTAGGACTGGTGTTAATTGTTGCTGTACTACATCCGTCGCACCCGGAGCCGCTGGGTCGACCGCGCACCCGCCGCCGCGTGGTCGGTCGACCGTGCGCCCGACGTCACTCGGTCGACCGCGGCAGCCTCGGGCCGCCCTCATCGATCGCCCGTCGCTGCCGCTCGCTCGGTCGCTCGCCCGCCGTCGCCCTTGTTTTCATTTGTATCACTACTTTCCGATATGATATGCGATATGTAGCGGGTCGGAAAATATGCACTGCAGTCTTCTAATAAGGGGGAGACCGTGAACCGTCGCCGCCATACGTGATACATATTGTTTTAGTTTTTTCGCGCATTCAAACCCATCATAACACGCCTGCGCAATGGAGCAATACACGAGGAGGATACTTTAGGCGGCTTGTGTATCGAGTCAACAATCAAAACTGTTTGTACAGGTCGTTTCGGTTATAGAACAGTAGTACGGTAGGAGCGTGCAACATCTTCCACTCAAATTAATGTTTCGTGGCACTCAAACAGGGAGCAAAACCTAAACAAAATGCCGGGTACCCGCTAACTGCCCGCCGGGTAATGCCGGGTACCCGTTTACCCGGGTACCCGCCAAAATGGCACTACCCGGCGGGTAGGGTAGGGTCCGGCCTCCAAAATTTGGCGGGTACCCGTTTTTGACGGGTACCCGCAGGGTCCGACCTCTAGCCCTAACCCTATCGTGCCACACCATTGCCCCAACCCTATCGTAGCACAGCATTGCCCCAGCTTTGTCGTGCCACAGCATTGCTTCCTATCGTAGCACATAATTTCCCTAACCCGACCGCTTCACAGCATTGCCGTAACCCTAACACTATCGTAGCGCACCATAGCCCTAACCCGACCGTAGCCCAACATTGCCCTAACCCTAACCCTATCGTAGCACGCCATAGCCCTAACCCTATCGTAGCACAACTTTTCCCTAGCCGTATCGTAGCACAACATTTCCCTGGCCGTATCGTAGCACAGGACATAATTCCCTCTGTTAATCAACACCTATCGGAGATGAAATGCACCACGTTGTTTGGCCGACTAAACGTCGATAACCTGCGAATTGAAAGGGCGCTTGCCCCCTTGATTCATCCCACCTGTGTCTACAGCAGTAGACCCTGTTCGGCTATACTAGCGCAAGACAACTCCAGTGTCCTTTTATATGGTTATCGCCCGTTTTGCTTACTCCACGGGGGAGCGGGTTACGCTGATGTACGGTAAGGGGCAGGGCTGGCGTTGTTGCTATCGAGGATTCCCTGGTGGCTTGGCCATATTTTCTCGTAGACCTATGAGTACAGCACTTATCGTTCTCCTCGTTTAATTGATCCCGTTGTTCGGTGTTGGTAAATGGTCATTAGGGGGAATACCCCTCTGGTGTTTCGGCCATTTGGGGGTATAAGCAAAACGCGCCCGCGGCGGGCGCTCCCGCGTGCCCAAACAGGCCTCAAATGCTATTTTGACGCCTTGGCTAGATGTCCGAAGCCCAGGACAAGCACGCACACAACGTTTATGTTTTCGCGCACGTTCTAGGGCCTAACGAGACAGCGACGCATGTAGGAGCCAAACAAGCCGCCTATTTGACCACATGTTGGGGGGGCGTAACCCTACGTATCTACTATTATTAATAAATGTATCTACCACCTCCAATCAAACCCTCTTAGGACCACCTGTGGCAGCCTCAGAAACGACTACAGTAGTGTACGTATCCGCGTCACCGCCCAACCACCCGAATATACCACGGGGCGGAACACCTAGAACTTGCGAGTAGTCGCAATCGTTTGTCTCCTAAGAAATATTGGCACAACTACGGTATACAAACCATATAGTTACAAGGTTTATGCGGCTGGCGCCGCTCGATCAACAAATCGAACCCAAGACCTTGACAGCGATTATATAGAAGTAGCAATAACAGTGCATGCCTGTGCTGGTAGCTGATAACGCCAAACGAGAAGATCATGTTGACTCTTTGCATTGAGATGTTAGTTTCTCGGCACGGTTGAAAAACATACAATCCCAAAGAAACTTGGCTGTTAATCCATTGCTTCAGCTTGCATATGCTAGTTTTTTTTCATTACGTATTAATACAGACCCGCGTATTATTAAAAATAACATTGGCGATACGTATGAGCTCGTCGAAACTTTCGCACCCGTTACATTTTGGAAAAACACACAGTAAATGCTAGGATACGCCGATACGGATACTGAAGCATCGTCTGCGATGAATTGGCAAAATTTGCAACAGCATCGGGAGCTTGACGATACGTTCGAAGCATAAAATCAATGCGTACGAATTACACACAGACTACAGTAGATAGGAGAGATAAAATAAGGGCGAATATAATAATCGGTCGCCCCGATGGTCGTATTAATAGTGGCACCCTCGAACGCTTCTAAGAGTTGATTTGCGGAGTCCAAATCCCACGTGGGTCGGAATCAACTGCTGAGAACGGCTATTGATAGTAGCGTGGATAGGCATTATTCGATGACGGTCGACGAGGAAAGAAAGGACTGAAGTCTTCTCGCGATAAAAATGCAAGGCACGAACCTTAGTGGGAGAGGAAAGAAAGGAGCCTACTTAGTGACCCCAGATCTGAGTTACGAACAGGAAGGAGAAAGAAAGGAGGGGCGAAGGTAACACTTGGGATGGAAAAAAAAAACAAGAAAAAACAAAATTGTAATAATTGTAGAATCCGGCTTACAGCAAGGCCAAGCTGCGTGTATGCACCAACCGACGCGATTCGACGAGTGAAACAAAGGCTGACCCTGCCTCGCCAAAACGAACAGCCGATACTGCTGTAAGTACCGTACGAGGGGCGGGGGGGTGAGTGTTGGTAACGGGGGACGGTACATAAGGGCACTCAAATTTCCAATTTCTGCTACCCGCAATGTGACCCCGGATCTGAATAACTTAACGCAGGGAGGGGCAGAAAGCATGGCGAGGATAATAGGTTGAACGGAGAAAAAAAAGAACGCTCCCTATTAGTAGTGACTATATCGATAGGGGGGGTGTCACGAACTCCGATTTTATTATATAGGACGGGATATACGTACGTATCGGGACACTGATTACAGTGAAATATCGAATTAACATGAGCTGAAGGCTACCAAATGCTACGTACGTATTGAAAAATTGGAATGGGCACGTATACATGAGGGAAAACTACTGAATACGCTGTAAATTTCGAAGACGAAAGAGCATGCAACAAAAATGAAATGGGGCATGTGTGAGCTGGGCATGTTAATGAAGTATGGCTATTGAAATGCAGCGCTGTCGTTGACTGGTCGAAAGAGGCTGGAACGGTTTTCGGGGCGTATTGTCGAAAATGTCTGAAGGGCCCTGAGCGCTCCAAGTGTCATTATAAAACGTTATATATGTATACGATGTATACGATATGAAGGCATGGATTCTCCTGAGAAAACATGATAGTGACGGGAGAATCGGAACACATACGCGCATGGGTCGTGGGTTGCTTGGTCCTTGGTGCTTCGTTGCTGGGTGATGCGTACACGAACACACCAAACCGCCACCCAACGCACAGAACAGACGCCAAACGGTTTTGACCTTGGAGTCAAGTGGGCCAAGTTATTCCCTCCATGCCGAGCTCGTTGCGGTTTATGTTGCTCGTGTCCCAAGGACCCCTCCCACCCGACAACCAAGCACCGAACATCCAGCACCCAGCACAGAGCAACGAAGCACCAAGCAACCAGTAACTTGTGCCTGGTATTACTATAGGGGTACCCTATATACCCCTTATACGATATGATATCTCCATAGTACTTAGTCATGTTTTTTTTGGCCGGAATGTGATAAATATATCGTATAGTGTCACATCGCTATGTATAGGGGCTTCCAGCCATATATGCCTATATAATATAGCTATATGATATTTGGTATATGATATATAGGACCGCTATCAAGTAATATATAGGCCTATACAAGGTGATATGAGTTGATATATTGGCCTAT
Organism: Saccharina japonica; assembly: GCA_008828725.1. Lineage (NCBI taxonomy): Eukaryota > Phaeophyceae > Laminariales > Laminariaceae > Saccharina > Saccharina japonica. The sequence goes on from MEHQ01002346.1 coordinate 1,476,815, forward strand.
TATAAGCTTATACTACTGGATATATCGGCCAATATTAGGTGAAATACGTGATATAAGCCACCCCGATATATGCTACGGACGTAGTATATAACAATTTGCTGTATTATCAGAACCGGTGCAGGGAATGATCTCAGAATCCCCTAGCCCCTGCTCTACCGAAGAGGCAGTATTACCAGGGAGCCGGCCCGAGCTCTCTCACCATTAATTAATTGCAGCTTCACCGAGAAAAACAGAGATAAGGGGCGAGAAGCTGGGAAGACACCACCCACCCACCCTAACAACAGATCTGGCTGTTACCAGCAAGACGAGTAAGTTCTTCTCGCGAACCCACGTCGCGGTAGAGAGGTATGATCAGATTGCATCACGACTGAATAAATAAATGATCATTCGCTCCCTTTTCGCGACGGGTGGCCTCACCAGCCCTCGTGGGAGGTGAGACCACCTGGTTCATCCCAAACTACTTAAGAGAAGAACGGACTCCAATTTTACTGTTGTATTGACGATGTATCTGTATCTTTTGGATGGCATAGATTTGGTGGAATATATCGCTGTACGTATGATACTGTACGTATGAGTACCTCTGAAAGACGAGAACGCCGAAAACCTCATTTTCCTACACTCTAACCGGCACCTGTGGTAGTGCAGCCCACCACGGCTGTATTCTTGTCTTGGAATTGGTGCTGTAGTAGCAGTTAAGATGGAGCAGGTTCGGCACGTGCTTTTCGTAGCGAGTGGGGGCGGGAGGTAGCTATAAAATAGTGGGAGGTGTTTCGCTTTGTCACAGGATACAGTGTATTTTCTCGCATTTTTGGAGTGTTGCTCGTCCCTCCAGTATATGTTGTTTAGTATAATTAGCTGTAATTTGTCTTCTTCTTGTCTCTTGCATTTTCGTTTTGGATATTCCGGTTGTAGTCGGTGGGACCTGGTGACTTATGACATGGATCGGAGGGATCGCTTTATGGGCGCCAAGGAAAATATTAAAAACAAAAACACATTAACCTGGAACGTGGTACTTTGTGTACCGGCAGTGATGCACACAATCCTGTGGTGCTTCATCGCCATATACTACTGTTGTTGTCTGCATTGCACCACACCACTACATGTACTCAAAGTTCGCGGAGAAGGGGTTGCTGTATCAGCATTCATGCACACTGTGTAGTACGTAACAGGCACAGATCGTCAAGTACCGATCCAGTGCGGTACCAGCGTGAAACAGGTCCCAACCACGACCGACCAAGTCTGATTATGTGACACGGTGATACGTGTATGTATGTGGTTGGCAGTAGCACACGATATCGATATATGTAGGGCATATAGCGAGTGATATATCACATTATATCAGTTATATGATATAGCACAAGGAATACAGGGTATATCACACGATATACAGGGTATACCACATGATATATGTATGATACATCACATTATATATAATATACCCTGCATATACCATGTTGCGGCGGAATGGCATACATAACGTAAAATACGTACGTAACGGAATGCTTCCTAGATCGGTGCAACTCCCTATCAGTTCAGAGGAGCACCGCTCTTGGGTAGTCAAAACCAAACCCAAAAACACACAATGTCATGAGGGAAAAATGGAAGAGAACTTGAGCGTGCGTGACTGTGAAGCGAGACTGAGTACTGCGACCGTTATAGTAAGGCATTGTCGAAGGTTTTATACAGAGATCTGTTGTGTAGCTCTAGCGCTTGGAGGAGGACTGCGAGACAGGGCTTTTGCAGGAAGACTGGCCTTTGCAGGAAGCTATTGAGACAAGGAGGCAGATCAACCTGAAAGCATATTCTACGGAAGGAAACGAACTACGAAGCGGTGAGAGACTAGGGTCAGGTGGATTGGAGACCAGGGTGCGTACGTCTAAAACAGCTCTTATCCTTCCTTCCATGGGGCTTCAGCTTGGGATTTCCGTGCGGCCATGTACAGGTTGACAATCTTGCTCGACTCATGTAAAAGTGCAGCAACAAACCAGGCTAGCTATAGTTCAAGTTCGAAAAATAATATAGACAATAAGCTGGGCAGTCGAAACATGAAAGGTTTTCTAGTCCTGAGTGCTTGAGTGCTTCCTTCTTGTGCTCGTGCAGGCTCTATTTTTTGTCGCACAGGCATCGTACTCTATCTACTTGTACCTAAGCAATGCTGTACGTAGCTGCTCTAAATGTCTCGGGGTAGTCGCTCTATCGCTCCTATCTAAAATCTCTCGTCATGCATTGGCAGCTGTTCGATAAGGGGTACTGCTGTCTGCTGCTGTACGTAAATACTCGTAATCGTACGTATCTGGAACAGCCTATCGCTTGTAGATACTCATAGAGAGAGATAGATATGATATGCACACTGTACATACGTACGCGTAATCGTATAGATCTGTGCAGGTGACCTCTACGTACAACTGCTACTGCTGTACACAACCTAGAGAGAGCAGGCGCATACAACTCGGTATCAACTACTGTTGCATGACGCTAGATTTGTTTATGTATCAGTACGCGTGTGTACAACTGTTTTGTAGATTTCTAAGTCTTGCGGAGGTTTTCTTCATGCGGGTTACGGGGCCTCTCGAATTTTTTAGTTTTGTCTGATGCCAGGTACCCTCTGCTGCGAGGCCACCGCGAGCGCTACAGTTTGAACCTCGGCATGAAACTAGGCTCATTCGAACGATCTTGTGTAGAACTATCGACAGTGTTGAAAGTACCTCAATGGGTGGGAGCATGTAGGATATGTGTATCATCTGGCGGATTATGTTTTTGAAAAAAGCAGGTTGCAGTATATATGGATGACCCATCCCCGATGCAGAATGATACGCACGTTCCTCTCTCGTTGCGACGATAATACCACCAACACGCTGCAGCAACAACACAGCAACAACAACCTGCCGTTGTACTCGTACGAATCCCAATAAGCTCGTATGCGTATGCATGCTCGCTGTCGAGGTGGCGCGGTGTGGCTCGGCCGGTGTTGTGTTATGTTTTGGTTATTTTTGCTGGTAACCGCTGCTGCTTACTGCTTGCTGTACGTTGCTGTGAGTTCGACCGATTTAGTGATAAAGTCAAATTTATTGTGTACTACCGTAGGTGCCGTGATAGGTCTACGTTACGTTTTTTTTCAGGCACCAACATTTTTTCTCTGAAATCACACGTTTATTCTCCCCAGCAGACTATTAATGTCGAGGACGTTGTGTGCTTCCGCAAGACATTCATTTGATTTTGTTTATGTGATTCAATCAAGTACGTAAGCGTTGTCTACTGTCAAGCTGGGGGGTGTCTGTTTATGTCTGTTTATTATGTTCAGGCAGGATGATGAAAACGGAGTAACATGGACTACTACTACTGTTGAACCAGTTTTTTTTGTTTTTCTCAGGATGATTGTTGAACCCGTTTTGCCTTTTTGTGTAAGTACTTGTTGCGTGATAAATCACTACAGGAATGTGCCTACGTTCATCATACAGGTTGAAAATGAGTTCGGGTACTTTGATTGAACTACACTTGATGCATACCATGAGACGATCACAAGACACGGGCTTTCTATGGTTTTATATCTTCGCAGATTCTACAGACACTGCAAGGTTGCTCTCACAGGTGTTTCAGGGGTGGCGATATTGCAAATTGGTTCTAGTTTTCGATTCTTTATGGGGAATGTAAGCCTTTCTGTAGCTGCTCTTTGTCATGCCGAGAACTTACCGGAATTGGAAACATGGTTTAGATATATTATCATAGGGAGTCGGGAACGGGGGAAGCTCGATAACAGCACGTTGGAATTTTGAGGATTATAGAGAATGCATTCATACTAAACAATGGAAAAATATATATATATTTCAGATGTCAGTGGAGCTATACATGTCATGGGAATTACTACATATAGCGGAGCTACATACATTCGGGGAGCTACTATAACAATACTTTCAAGGCTGCATAGGAATTTACTACTAATAGTTATACATTAATATATGTAGACCCTGAAACCTTTATCGAGTGTAACTCTATGAATGGATGTTGATACCTCAATAGATGTTTACAAAATGATAGATTCTGCTGTTCCAACTTCGTTGAGATAATGTGTAAAGGATGTACAACAATGACGGACATAGCTAATGCCCACAATTAGATTGATGTGTCTTGGATACCTAGGGGATTCCACACGTTACTCTGTTAGTGAAGACTCGAGCTTTCGAAGGGTTGCATACATATATTTTTATTATAAGTGGACAACTTTCAATAAATCAGGAAGGTAGATATACATGTACTCGAAACCTTTTCCCACCCACTTTATCCCGAGCCACTGTTTATGCCCGTTTGATGGAGACAACCCGGTGTTACTAGACTCTATCGATCCCCTGGACTCCACTCGTCTCCCTGGACTACATCGTTGGACACTATCTTCGCCTTGTACGACACAGCGTCGTCGAGCCCGTCGTGTACTACACAGCTTCGTCGAGTACATCGGGTACAACACAGCGTCGTCGAGTCCGTCGTGTACTGCACAGCCTCGTCGAGTACATCGGGTACAACACAGCGACGTCGAGTTCGTCTTGCTCTACACGACAGCAAAGCGAGAGTTTTCGTCAAAGGGAAACGGGCGGCGTCCAGGGGAGGGGGGGAGGAGTGATGGAAGAGAAGAACATAACAGGGTCACCAAACGGCCATGGCAGGAAGAGGGGGGCCTTTTTGGCGACCTTTTGCTGGACCTTATCCGAGGGGAGGCCCGCCACAGGGGGGCCAGGGGGGCCCGCCAAAGAGCAACCAGGCTGGAGGCCCACCACAGGGCGGCCAGGTTGGATGGGGTCCGCAGGGTTGTGGAGGACAAGGGGCAACAGGACCGGCAAATCCTGTAGGAGCGGGAGGCGGGTATAATCAGATGGCCCCTCCCCCTCTACCGTAGCCCTTTGGAGTCGGAGGACGATGGGGTCCATAGGTAGCCCCCAAGAGGAGCACAACCGAATCCTAAATCGCGGTGGGGACCTCCGATGGTGCCAAGGCCGCCACGGCAACAGCAGCCAGGGTTCGCTGGGCAACAGCAGCCAGGGTTCGCTGGTCAACAGCAGCCAGGGTTCGCTGGTCAACAGCAGTCAGGGTTCACTGGTCAACAACAGCCAGGATTCATCGGACCAGTGGGAACTCAGGGGTGGTAGGCACCGTGGGGTGGTCAACCCATGATGCGGGGGTGAGGACCCCAGGGAGGACAACCACCCTTCCCACTAGGAACTGATGGATCGCGGATCGGACAGCTTAATCCGTTATACGACATAACCGGAGGGTTTTCGAAAGAAGCCCAACGCATGGTCGACTACCGCCTAGTCAAGGAAATGGGGGTAGAAGGACGGAAGAGTGCTTAGGAGTCGGTGCTGCACCGGGAGCGACGAGGAGGCTCTCGAATACCCCAGCCGGCGACTTCCGATTGCGATGCTGGTGGATACTGGGGCAGGTGTAGGGAACTACGTGTCACGGCAGTTCATCGAGTCCATTGAGGAACGTGATGGTTGGGGCAAGTCGTTGGCGAACCCAGCAGGAAAGGGCCTACTCAGCGCAGCAAACCCAAAGAACAGCTCCGTACCCCCGATGGAAGTGGTAGGCTCGTGTTTGCTACCGCTGGTCTTTGCACCGGTCGATCAGATCTTCCGTGTGAAGTTCCGGGTGGTGAAAGGACTTCCGTACGCGATGGTGCTTGGGGCCGCGTTCATGATGGATCATCGAAGTATCAACAGTTTCGATGGTAAGGAAGGCTTCCGGCCGACACCTTCCTCATCGTGGGTACCATTCGCCCCGAAGGAGGTCGGAGAGGCCACAGCAGGAGCGATGTATGCCGAATGGGACCACTATTGCGCGGTGAAACCATCGACAAACGAGCAAGAACCGGAAGAATTTGAGGAAACGAAGATTCCGGCGGGGATTATGGAGTTAGGAAGCTCTGTATGGGAGGACGAAGGCACTCTGCACTGGAAACTACGCATTGCGAAAGACGTAGAGGTTCCGGGAGGTACCAGTATCCAGGTAGACGTTTTTGTCAAAGGCCCCTCAACCTCAAGTACAACAACTCGTAGTGGTAGAGCCAACTAACCGCTATGATCTGAAGCTAGGAGTGGATCTAGGAGTACTAAGGGGAGCACAGTGATGGTTCCCGGGTATGCCACTCCAATGCAGGTTGTCGAATGTTACCCAGGATAACGTGAAGATCCAGGGGGGCATGGTGGTTGCGACGGTTTACGCTGTCAACAATAATGGATCCATTCGGGAATCAACTTGCGAGTGGGCTGCCATTTGTCCGACGGTTCGCAAGAAAAACGGGACAGTGCGGGTTGTGCAGGATTTTCGAGGCGCCAATATGCTTCTCAAATCCCAGAGTGGTGGATTCGGGGACTTGCAGCACATTATGGATGAGATGGAAGGGTCGAAGTATTTCTCCAGCATCGATTTGGCTTCAGGATTCTTACAGCTCGAGATCCATGAGGACGATCGACACCTGACGGCGTTTCGAAACGCTGATGGGAAGCTGTACGAGTACGTTCGCTGCGGCTTCGGGTTGAAGACAGTACCATCCGCGTTTGCCAACTACGTGGGAGGGCGACTGTTGCCAGTCAAGGATAAAGGAATCAATAACTGGTTGGACGACATCGCCATCCCGTCGAAAACCTTGAACATCATTGGGGGCTGCTTCGAGAAACGCTTGAATGTCTACGGCAAGGACGTCTTACCGTCAATCTCCAGAAATCGCGTTTCTGTCAGTCGGTCATAAAGTTCGTCGGCGCGATCGTGGATAGGCTTGGTACAAGGCCGGCCCCGAGCAAGATTGACGCTATCACCCAGCTGTCAAGGCCGAACACAGTGGAGGAAGTGCGAGGACGCCATGTCGCGGTTACCGAACAAGAGCAACGTGATCGAGGACTTCGACGACTCTTTTCCAGGGGACGAGTCGTTGCCAAACGTTTACAAAGGGCCACAGGGGCCAGTGCCCGACGGCGTACACCTCGAAACCTTAGGAGTAGAAGGTGTGGACGAAACTAGTACTCAAAGTCTTGCAGTGCTGGTAGCCGTCGCATTCACACCCGCAGACCCATCTGAGGCAGATACTCAACAGGCCGAACTTGTTATTGCACCGGAGCTTCCAGTGGTGGCCATGCTCGACTGTGGGGGGGGAGGCAGCATCCTTGCATCGGAGGGATTGCTGACGGTCAGAGGAGCGGTAGACCAGGACTGGACAGCACTGGAATGCATCAGAGCAAACGGACTGGACAACGGTGCGAGGCTACTTAGGGTGACAACAGGGTCACAGGAATGCCTAAGCATGTTGAGAGAGGTGAAACCAGACGTGGTGGTCGGTGACACCTGCAGGAGGTTTGAAGGGGTACGAGAGAAGGAAGGAGTATCCGGAGCGAGTAGCTTAGTCCAAGCTGCCATCGCCTCAGACTGGCGAGTTTTTATACTCGAATGTCTGAGCAACCTTCTGCGAACGACGGAATGGAACGACGAGATTCTCCCTGCTTTGGAACGAGAGTCATACACCGTGGACAAGGCAGAGATATCGGCGAGCCATATAGAGATTCCGTGGAGGAGTAAACGAACATTTGTGGTAGGAACCAAGGGAGGCCTTGCCACGAAGGGGAAGTTAGCCGTTTGGAAGCGGAGGTTGGAGAAGGTAAAGCAACCAGTTCAGGAATTGGGGGAATTTCTGGGACGAAGAGGCGCATACTTCCTGAAGAGAAGCATGCTACCAGCGAGGTTTCTGCGATCCAGGGAGGTACTCGAAGTCGACATCCAGGACATGGGGGTGAAGTCGGACGCAGGCAACAAAGTTCTACTGGTGGCAGTCGACAAAGCCAGCAAGTTCTTGTTCGCCTTCCCGCTCCCCACGAAAGAAGCACTCGGAGTAGCGAAGAAACTGCTTGAAGTGATGCTTACTTTTGGGCTACCGCTGTATGTTCGCAGTGATCCGGGATCCGAGTTCACGGCAGAGGTGATGCAACACTTATGCAAGTGGTTGAACGTGACCATCGCCTATGGGCCTGCCGACCATTCTCGTGCGCAGGGGACGGTAGAGAGACTGGGGGGGTGGCTACACGAAGCACTAGGAGAACTGTGCAAGACCTGGCCACGCAGATGGGACGAGTACGTACAGCCGGCACTGTGGATCCATCGTACCACGCCAGACCTACGCGTGCCGGGGAAGCCAACTCCCTTCCGTCTTTTCATCGGTCGTGATGCACGCACGCAACTTGATGCTACGCACCCCGAGATCGATGGTGGTGATTTCAGGGGCGGGATGCACAGTTACGTGGCCGACAAACGTCAAGCGTACAAGGAGGTACGGGATGTACGGGAGGCTCTATTGAAAAAGAGGATGACAGGCAGAAAACTCGTGAGAGTCGGAATGCTGAAATCGGTCGGACCTCGGTAGGAACCCGTGTTGTTGTCGGAGACAAGGTGCTGGTGAAGGAGGCGGAGTCTGTGATGGCAAGGGAGGGGAAACATCATAAACTAGCCCACGAGCACTGGACTGGACCTTGGGAGGTGACTGAAGTTGTCTTACCAGGACTCAGCTACATCGTCACGATGAATGGGCGAGGGATTCGCCGACGGTGGGCATCAGCAGCGAGCATCAATATGTTCCACTTACATCCGGACAACCTTGGTCACGACTTCGAGAACGAGTGTGCTCACCTGGCGTGGGGAGTTGACTTCGGACTTGCGGAGCCGTCGAATGTAGCGTCGCCTATGTATACCCTAATAGACAGAGAGGCTGTGATGGGTCAGGGCAACGCTTGGAAGTGGCGATACAAGGGACGATTCGTGGATGGCACGGAGTCGCAGTGGCTGTCTGAAGAGGAGGCGCGAGACAGTTGCACCCCTCCCCCTTACAGCTGGACGTTTTCCATGCACTGTGGGAGACGTATCACGGAGCGGAGTGCCGGGCAAGGCCGACTTCGACGCTGACACGGAAGGAAAGAGATGGGATCGACCGTGAACACGCGTTGAAACAACACCCCGTGGGGACCGTGATCTGGAGGGAATTCGCGGACGCTGAAGGGAATAAGAAGCGTCACCTTTCAAAGATCTTCGACTACAAGTCGCCGTACTGGCGGGTTCGGTATGCAGACGGAGATTGGGAGGAACTCAACGAACTTGAGATCCTGAAAGCTAGGAGAACCGGAAACTCGCAATCCGGTTCCCTGTAAACGCGAGGAAGTGAAGTGGAGTTCGATGGAGATCGGGAGAAGACATTAGCCGAAGATCGACTAGCGAACAGGATCAAGACCTCGGCCTACCCGGGTTAACGGGAAAAGCCGGGCAATGGTGGATAAGAAGCTTTCAGCTGGTGCGCTTGATGAGAAGTTCTAGCAAGTCCAGCAGTACCGATCTGGGACCCAACGCGGAAAAACGCAAGGCCCAGGGTCCCTACCCCCGGGGTGACGCCTTTCCATTAAAATGGTAGACGCCGCTCATTCGAGCCTCACGGTAATCGAAACACGATTAAGTGTGGGAAAAGGCCCTCACTCTTACTCCAGTGTGTCCGCAGCCCAGTTAGCACGGTATTCTTAGGAAACCGTGCTGGGGGGGTGTTGCGGCGGAATGGCATACGTAAAGTAGAATACGTACGTAACGGAATGCTTCCTAGATCGGTGCAACTCCCTATCAGTTCAGAGGAGCACCGCTTTTGGGTAGTCAAAACCAAACCCAAAAACACACAATGCCATGAGGGAAAAATGAAAGAGAACTTGAGCGTGCGTGACTGTGAAGCGAGACTGAGTACTGCGACCGTTATAGTAAGGCATTGTCGAAGGTTTTATACAGAGGTCTGTTGTGTAGCGCTAGCTCTTGGAGGAGGACTGCGAGACAGGACTTTTGCAGGCAGACTGGCCTTTGCAGGAAGCTATTGAGACAAGGAGGCAGATCAACCTGAAAGCATATTCTACGGAAGGAAACGAACTACGAAGCGGTGAGAGACTAGGGTCAGGTGGATTGGAGACCAGGGTGCGTACGTCTAAAACAGCTCTTATCCTTCGTTACAACCACATTTAATATGGGTATATCGAAAAACGCCGGGGTATATGGACTTGGCTAAAAACTCGCAACTTATAGTACTTAGCCATGTTAGTTTAGGGGGGTATATATAGACACCATATACCCCCTCCGGATTTTTAGGGTATACCAGGCTCTACCAGCAAACCACGACCCATGCGCGTATGCGTTCTGATTTTCCCATCAACGTGATGTTTTCTCAGAAGAAACGATATCTTCATATCGTCTATTAAGATTTGGTTTGTGTAGTTGTGCCGAGATTTCTTGGCAGAAAAACGATCGCGACTACCCGCAAGTTCTGGATGTTCTGCCCCGTGGCCTATTCGGGCTGTTGGGCGAGACGTGGATACGTACACTGTAGTCGTTTTAAAGGCTGTCACAGGTGGTAAAAAGAGGGTTTGGTTTCAGGCCGAATGGGGGGGGGGGGGGGGGGGGGGTGGGGGGGGGGGGGGGGGGGGGGGGGGGGGGGTGTGGTCAATTGGGGGTAGTAGATATATTTGTAGATACGTGGGATTATCCCTCCCCTACATGTGGCCAACGAGGGGGGGCTTCGTTTGCCCCCTTATTCGCCGCTGTTCCCCCAGCCCCCAGAACGTTTCCGAAACATGACAAAGTTGTGTGCGTGCTTCGAGCATCTCGCCAGGGCGTCGGAAGTGCATTTGAGGCCTCTTCGGGCATGCGGCAGTATGCCTATACCCCCAAATGGACGAAAACCCAGGCGGTATACCCCCAAATGACCAACTCCCTTTGGTTTCCGTTGTGTTACCTCTGGGGGGAAGGTGGTTATTTTGGTAGAGGGTCAGGGCACGCCAAAGCAAGTGCGTGGGCCAGATGGGAATGTCCAGAAGGCGCTGACGAGCTGACTTAACACCTAGGGGAAGGCGCTCGAACTGCCGGCTGCGGGCATCGCTGCTTGAACATGAACGCGCTGCACAAATCCGCTGGTGTTTTTGTCCCATCTTTTGTTTTATTGGTGCGGTTTTGTTGTCAAACAAAACAGTGCGCACGCAACTCTGCCGCCTTCAGCAACAGCAGCAGCAGCAGCTGGTGTCGATGCAAAAACACACGCCAAGAGCCGTTTCTTGTCCTCCGCTTTGTTGGAATGCAGCGGTACGAGTTGGCTGCCTCTGTACAACTCGTCGCAGCGTCGATCCACCGACGAGGGCAAGACGACTCTGGCAACATTCTGGGTATAGCGTGCCTCTCTTTATCATATTATACAGCGAGTCATTGAGCATGGCTCCAGCCACATCTTCATTAGACTGAATTTTCAGAATGTTATTCGCGCACACCCGATATATTTTACTGTAGTGCTCAAGTTACCGACGGTCACCCACTTGGGAACATTTGGTTCTCGCGAACACTGTAGTTTATATGCTTTGTTATTTGTGTTTTCTTGATTACTGTAGCTTGATTGTTTTGTTCTCGTACTCGGTACGTTGGCCTTTCATTTGCTTACCTTGCTTGAATAACATTTTGCAATTCTCTGTCTTACAGTCGGTGACCGTATACTATACACTTTTTTATGGGGAATCATCAGGACGGACGCTGGGTGCACTGATCGTATCGTTCCGTAGAAATATCCGTTTGGATAAGCAGACAACAACCGAGTCACATGATGATTAAACTCGAACCTTGACGCTTGTATGCACTTCAACAGTCACAGATCTAAGTGTACCCGTCTGGGGCGGTGAAATGAGCGTTCGAGTGTTCAGTAGGAGTTTTCGTCACTCTGTACACACGGGAGTCAATATACCCTGAATTATGCAGCAGTGGTGTGTGCGGCAGCTGGATTTATGTCTTTGCACGGGAAATGTTTGCGAGTGAGGGGGATTTTCGTTTTTCCGTGCGCGCGGGACGGCATATCAGAATTTTCACGGGACGTGTTAGTGCCGGGTCTGGATGTCACATGTGCCACGTGATCGCAGGAAAAATCCGAGGCCCATAAAAAGCCCCGGGATCAATGCCGCGGCGACAATACCGAGGAATTCCCTGCATACAACAGTATACAAGTGCACAACACAGCCTGAGCATATTGTACACCTCAAGCGAGAAACAGTGAAGTCACAGTACCTATTAATCATAGTATGTCATGATCGGGCCTGGGTTAGCCAACCAGAAGACCCACGGCCTGACCAACTGTAGAGTGCTCTACACACGTTAGCAGTAATGTGGCAAAGGATGCACATCGGACGTGCTGCGAAGAGTTGAGAGCGCTTCACACACTGCCCACATAAGATAACGATAATGACTGCCGTTATAGTGTGACATTACTGCTGTGCATACGTGTTTACTCCTATGCACCTGGGATCTTTGTCGCAAACCTGGCACATGTTTTATATGCTGTGCAGCTCTGCCTGCCATGCAAGCTTCCACACCTTTTCGACGCAAGCGAACAACCACAGCAGCAGCAACAGCAACAACAACAACAGCAACAACAACAACAACAACAACAGCAACAACAACAACAACAACAGCAACAACAACAACAACAACAACAACAACAGCAGCAACAGCACTGCAGTAGCTAGCTGTTGTGGCACAGCAGTACTGATACGTGTGTGTATCTTCGATACTAGTTATACATCGTACACCGCCCGCATACCCTGGACGGCTCACAGCTAGTGGTGTGTATTATAGATACTGCAGTTGTAGTACTGATACGTACGTGTATCTTCGATACATATCCGACGCACGTATGCTGTACCGCTGCTGCTGCTGCTGCTGCATCTATACTCCTTCACCGCGCGAAAGAATCATAAAATAACAAACGACTATACATCATGCTTCTATCCCCGTTTGCAAACGCCAGTGTTTTTCGTTGAAATCATAAACAGTATATGATGCGATGCACAGCGTAGCTTATGTGGAAAGGTGCGACCACAGCTGCTGCTGAACATAGCATTCGTAGCTCTGCAGCAACGTTGACAGCACATACATGCGTAGCTCCATCTCAGCTGCTGCCTTACATATCACATGTGCTGGTGTTAATTACCATACATACGTATACATACGTACAGCAGTACCCGTAGCTCTCTCATCTCTTCTCCCGGCAGGATTTATTGTTTTTGAGATATGGGAGTTCTCGACGAAGCCTCGTTGGCATGTATTCTTGGGGCGTTCAACCTTTCTCAAGGTCCGAGCACGTAAAAAGAGGCCTCTATAATGGCGACGCCGGCCTGGTAGCTTACCCCCCCGGCGGGTCGGAGGTCACACAACACGTACCGGAGAAAAACACGCCAATACATAAATCCTGTCTGTAGACTATTCACCAAAACGCTGAGAGGGCACGATTCTTGGTAGGTCTTGCCGTAGATCTGGACCTCAAGGACTCGCACATGCGCTTCGGTGCTGAGCAGGCAGATCCGAGAAGCCGACCGGTGCAAGGACGGCGGCCCGCGATACTGAGCCGCGGGAGATGGAGACACGGACACAAATAATGACTTTCGTCCAGCCTTATCATAATTGGTAACACCTAGGGAACAGCAGGGCAACGATTGCCCTGCTCTACAGTCAGAGCAAATATACTATGTAGTTGCTTTTTCTCCGTGTGCAGTCCAGCCGTCGTGTTCGGTTCCAAACAGTGTACTACAGTATATAGGCCTGTATCTCCACGGTGCAGCTCATGGTAAATATGTTGCTTGATTGTATGACCCGCCGCACCAACCATTTTCCCGTTGCCGGCGCGTCCGAACCATTAAACGGAATGAGCGTAACCCATGTACTCCACAGCACACCAACTGTTGTTTATCTCTAGCAGGCGGATCCGAGAAACCGACCGGTGCAAGGATGGCGGCTCGCGATACTGAGCCGCGGGAGACGGAGGCACGGGCACAAATAATGACTTTCGTCCAACCTTATCATAATGGGTAACACCTAAGGAACAGCAGGGCAACGACTGCCTTGCTCTACAGTCAGAGTAAATATACTATGTAGTTTCTTTATCTCCGTGTGCAGTCCAGCCGTCGTGTTCGGTTCCGAATAGTGTACTACAGTACAAGATTCACTTTGGGATGTTTGTCACCTAAAATCCCGGGGGTGTCGCAAGTTGAAAAAAGTTCGCACATGCTTCGTACTTCTGCCCTTTTGGGACCCTTTTTGGAGAAAACTTGTGTTTCATAGACTGCTGTGTAGTGTAAAGGGAAAAGTAGTAGCGACGAACATTCCTTATACAAAACAAAAATATCACTAGATGATACCATAACTGAGGTACAGTGGGCTCCCAGTGTTAAGAAGCTTCAGTTTGATGTCCAGGCTCAAGGACTTATTTTGTTTCCGACGTCGATCTAACTATTTTGTGTAGGATTTACAGTCGATCCCACACTGGTGAGGTGTGTTTTTCAACCGAATTTTTCTATTATTCGTGCCAATCTGAGCTCATTTTTCCCGACACGTTATTTATTAAATGCAGGCACCTACTACAGTTCATACTGTATTTGTGTTGAATAGTGATTTGTTATATCGAGTAGATTCACGAAGAACAAACTTGTCAACCTTGACGCCATTCAGTGTTTTAACCTTAAAAAATCAAAATCACAATGTGCGTCATTTGTTTTGTCGTGGCTTAACTCGTACTGTATTGTAATACATTTGTGCAGTAAATGCGCCTGATCAGAAAGTGTACTTCGTGTATAATCCACGCATACCAACGGTATATCCAAAGACCAGATATGAGGGCATACAGCTGACTCTGTCGCCTACACCGATTGCGGACAGCAAGCGACTCCTCAAAGCGACCGCTGGGCGCTGGCGAACGATAACATTGCGGCCTCGAAACCTCGAGGAGGAGGCGGCACGTCTCAAACAAAAACGAAGCAAAATATCCTGAGAAGATCCGGGCGAGGCCCGGCAGACGACCGGTGAGATTAGCATCTTGCCAGCAGGGCCACACATCGGCGGCGCGGGATATTGAAGTATCACAGCCTGTGTCGTCATTCGGTCGGTTACTTCAAAATGTATCACGGACCCGGCCCGGCCCGGCCCCACTCGCGCATCACTCGCAAAGATTCTTGGATTAAATGTCACAGCTCGTGGGTTTCGTTTTCTGTTCGTTATGGGTGAGCCTGACTGAGGAGGCCCTCGTAGGATACTGCTACAGCAGCACATATCACACATAGTACATAGAGTGCAAAATAGTCCAGTACGAAGGCTATACACCCAGAGCACACCCAGAGCACCACTAGCAAAGATTCTTGGATTGAATGTCACAACTCGTGAGTTTCGTTTTCTGTTCGTTATGGATGACCCTGGCTGAGCAGGCCCTCGTCGGATACTGCTACACCAGCACATATCACACGGAGTACATAGAGTGCGAAATAGTCCAGTACGAAAACTATACACACAGAGCACACCCAGAGTACACACATACAACAGAAGAAGTGCCTGTACAAAAAACAGTACCGACAGCATAGCACAGACCACATACAATACCCAATACACAACGAGTGGGTACACAGAGCTCACACAGCAGTTATATCTAGCTGTTGTGCTGGAGAGCAGAGTGCACACAATAGTACGCAAGGGGTTATCACGACTGTACTGCGCTGTACAGCTGAGTATACGCAAAATAGTATATAATAGAGCTGTTGCCCAACGAGACCCGCTCCGGTCCTAGATGGAGTATTTACTACCTTTATGGCGGATACCCTAGTGCGCGTTTAGCAGCTGAGTACTCGTTCAAGGGTACCCGTCGAACAGCTGGGTACCCGGGTGCCCGGGGCCTTAAATCTCGCGAGTACCAAGTGTTATGCATACTATTTATGGGTATCAGCTGTTTTGCCGTTTTCAACCGCTGCTGTACTGCGCGATCAGAGGGGGAGTTTTTGCTGGAAACAGATACACCAAACATGCAGACACCGACACGCCCATACAAAGAAAGACAGAACACAGCAGCGGTATACTATAGTTCGTAGCTGTCACAATTACACCTGCTGGACCCCCCCTGCTATTAATAGCTGTGCGCATGTAATTTTTCAAGCGTTTCGTACAACTGCTGCTGCTACTATACATAGCCCAGAGAGAGAATAGACGCATGCCACGTGGTATCAACTACTGCTGCACGACTCTTGATGTGTGCCTCGTTCAATGTCAAGTCGGTGTGGTCCTTATTCTTGTCTCGTGCGTGGTGCGTGCTGTGTGTGTCGAAAACGAACCAAAAACCAGTCGTACAACAGGTTTTGCATGATAGGTGCGAGGCGGTGTCAAGTCGGAACGACTCCCCTGAGGTATTTGCCAGAATTCGCGACTTGATGGCCCAGAGCACGCCCCACGGGCCTCGGCCGGGACCCGCACTTGCGCCGTGGTGTACACGCGTCCCCCCTGCGTGCCCCGCAGCCGATAACGCGAGGAAAGCACCGCGGCCGGAGGAGAAAAGTGAAAGTATTCCGGGAAAAGATCCATGTGATACCTATACATACAAGGTTCCCCTTGGGGATGTTGGTCACTTGAAATCCCGGGTGTGCCGTAAGTCGAAAAGAGATCGCATATGCTTCATAGTTCTCTTATTTTAGCAAACATGTGGTATATAGGACTGCTGTCTCGTTCAAAAGAAAAAGTAGTGCATAGCGACCGCCATCATTGCTAACGAAAAACAGGTCACGAGATGATATCGTACCTGAGGTACAGCGGACTACCGGTGTATAGAAATTTTAGTTCGTTGTCCACGCTCAACGACGTATTTTGTTTCCGACGTCGATCTAGCTATTTTGCGTAGGGTTTAAAGTTGACCCCACACTGGTGAGCTGTGTTTTAAAACCGAAGTTATATTATGTTCGTGCCAACTTAAGCTCGTTTTTCTTGACCCATACTTTATGAACAGCAATACTACTAGTATTTGTGTTGAATGGTGATTTGTTATGTCGAGTAGATCCACGAACAACTCGTGAATCGCGACGACAAAACGAGGCAAAACACCCTGATAATCCGGGCGAGGCCAGGCAGACAACCTGTGAGATCGACATCTCGCCAGCCGGGCCACACTACAGCAGCACATATGACGCAGAGTACATCGTAAGAGTATAAATACAGTAGTTCAGTCCGAAGACTATACACACAGAGCGGACCTAGAGTACACAATACCGGTACAACAGAAGAAGCGACTGCTGCTGTATACGGAACAGTACCGACAGCATAGCACAGAGCACATACAATAACCAGTACACAACGATTGAGTACACAGAGCACACACAGTTATATCTAGTTGTGCTGCTGGAGAGCAGAGTGTGCACACAATAAGTACTACACAACGAGGTATCACGGCTGTTCTACGCTTTATAGATGAGTATATATATGCCGAAGGAAGTTATGACAGAGCTGTGGCCCGACGAGTTCCGCCCCGATCCTAGATAATAATTTTTACTACATTTTGGGCGGGTACCCTGGTACGCCTTTAGCAACCGAGTACTCGTCTAAGGGTACCCGTCGAACACCTGGGTACCCCGGTGCCTGGGGCCCAAGTTCTCGGCGAGTATGAAGTGTTATCCATACCCGTGACGGGTATTGGCTTTGTTGTTTTCAATCGCTGCTGTACTGCATGGGTACGTCAAATCAGAGGGGGAATTATTGCTGGAATCGCATGCATCAAACATGCACACACGCATGCATACACAAAAAAATGAACACAGCAGTAGTTCGTTGCTGTCACAATTAAACCTGCCGGATTCCCCATGCTAGCTGTGTGCTACAGGTCCTGCGCACGCTAGCAGGAGACCACAGCCATCACAAAGGCAACAATCTGAACAGCGGGTACTGCGTGTTTTGCAGCTTACTATTACTACTGCACCAAAATACTCGTAGTCGTACGTATGTAGATCGGCATATCGTTCACGTAGATAGAGAGAGGTAAATACAATATGCCTACTCGTACTGCTGTGCATAGTACTCGTAGATCTACGTATGTACTCTACGTAGATTGCCAAATCTTGGAACCAAATATATAAAATTAAATAAAATGCGCATGTGATTTTTCAAGCGTTTCGTACAACTGCTCTACTGCTGTACACAGCCCAGAGAGAGCAGACAGACGCATGCGACATGGTACCAACTACTGCTTGACGACGCTTGATGTATGCCTCGTTCAATGTCGGTATGATCCTTGCTGTCTCGTGCGTAGTGCGTACTGTGTGTGTTCCGTTCATGCGGCGGGCCAAAAACGAACCATCAAAATTCATACTGATCAGGTTTTTCATAGTAGTTGCGAGGAGGTGTCAAGTCGGAACGTCTCCCCTGAGTTATTTGCCAGAACTAGCGACTTTGAAGGCCCAGAGCACGCCCCACGGGCCTCGTCCGGGACCCGCACTTGCGCTGCGGTGTACACGCTAGCCCCCTGCGTGCCCCGCAGCCGACAGCGCGAGAAAAAACCCGCGAACGGATGAAAAGTGAAAGAATTCCGGGAAAATGTCACTTTGGTATCTATACATATATAGACATGTATCTCCACGGTGCAGCTCATGATAAATATGTTGCTTAATCGTATGATCCGCCGCACCAACCATGGTCCCCTTGACGGCGCGACGAATCATTAAATGGAATAGGCGTAACCCATGTACTCCACAGCACACGAACTGTCGTTTATCTCTAGAGTCAAGACCATGGCAGCCTGGGAAATTCTTCTATGGATCACGACAAACCTCGTGTTTCCTTGCCGTATGTGCCGGTATCGTCCAATGTATGATATTTTCTATGAACATACATACAGTACATATGACCCCAACCCTAACCCCAACCCATTATATAGAAGTTTTTATAAACATACCCATGCATGGTTGGATTCATGCCATACATGCCATAGTACATTCTAAGAGCAGAAAGCTTCTTGTTTTTTTGTTTTTTCACCGTGTATCTGTTTTGGGTCCAAGATGGACCAGGTATACACGTGGTTGGCTACATGGAACCCTAAAGTATTGTAATCTGTCAAACGTATAAAAAAATAAACCTCTGCGCGGCCTTCGCTGGCACTGCGGACTTCGCAGCGGATTCTTACGAGAACAGGACCAACTCAAGGCGTGAATGGGGTTCCAGGGCACCCATCTAAAAGGCGCAGATACTTAATCAATATAACGTAGAGAGGGTTAGGGTTAGGGTTAGGGTTATGGGTTAGGGTTATATAACGTTATATGGATAAGCTCGTGAAGTGTAGTATATTTTGGCGTTGCAGACGAGAGGATGTTTGGAAGCGCCTGCCTGCAAAGGGTTGTTCCTGCAGCAGGCCTGACAACGCCCCAATGTTCCCTTCCAGCAACTACACACTGCAATTGAGACCCCCAGAGGCGTTGTGGTGAGACTCGTGATGGTGTTAATAGCCGCGGTCAATTAGGCCTTATCGATTTTCCTCCAGGCGAATCACTCAAGTCTCTCTCTATAACCTGGTTCGGCACGTGCGCCAGATTTACGCTGCGAGGAAACAACGCCACGTGTCTGCTTCGTGTTTGGTTTTCTAACATACCACATTGTTACAGAAGAGATGTCCTCCAAGTAGTAGTCATCTGTACAGAGTTACAAGCGATGCGCAATACGCGTCGTGTCGTACCTCCATCAACCGTAGCGGAGTTGTTCGTAAATGTGGCGATACCAGCGATACTCACATCCGATGCTTGTGCATAAATGACACCTGTAGGTACAATGAAGATACGACGATGGGCGTGCGGGCGTTTGAATATCACACGGTAGCTGCTGTTTCGCTGCATGAAACGACGTCCCTGCGTACGAGTATATGGCTTCAACCGAAACGTTAAGACCAATGACATAAACAGGAGTAATAACGTGCTTGAACCTGATCCATCGTCCGGATATCTGTTGTCCTTTATGTGGTATTACATTACCCCAGCACACAGTACTTTAGTACGTAGCATACTGAAGCCTCATCCGATGTCTCCTATCAAGTGACCGAAAAAGAGCAGCAACAACAACAGCAACAACAACAACATATTGCAGTACAATCGACAAGACAAAAACGACTACTGTAAACTAACACCGACAACCATGCATCAGGAACACAAGTTAAAGACAGTTGAACGAGATGCTGCTGGGCGAGGTTCTTGCAACAGCTGTACTGAACTGTGTTTAAAGTGTGTTTTATATGTCAAACGAGAACCAAGCTCTGTTCAAACTCCGTCATCGAAAGGAGTAGTAAATGATAACGTGCACAGCGATTGATTCAATTAAAATACATGTATGTATTTAATTTTTAATCGATTACAGGGGTGCTAAACCGTACACGACACATTATAGATTGCTGTGGACAACGTAGGGGCATGACGATGGAACCGGTAAGGCGTTGAAAGGTGGTCCCTGCAAGCGAAGATCGGACTATTGGGTTGATTGATCGTGCGGTCCACCTACGCGAGCAGGTTTAACATCGCATATTCACGGAAAGCGGAAAACATCAATATTCCTCCCGGGCACCTAAGTATGCTTGAACAATGATAGGTCGACGCACCTGGCCCGTGTTACTTTCACAGGCGGGGATGTGGTCTGTGTACGATATGAAGCGTATACTGATGTATTTTGTTTCCGTACCGTGAATCATTTAATGTAAGTATTGGATTGGAAGAGGCCTCCTGCGCCGGTCCGTGGTCCCGCCCATACTTCATTGTTACGTGGTATTGTGTCTGTAGGTGACCACTGGTCAGGTGCAGAGTCGTCTCAACGAAACTTCTTTAACATTGGATAATGTCTTTTCGGCACAAGAAAACACTGCTACCGCAAACGGGCTTGCAGGGTAGCCGATATACGGACTCCGGTCAGAGGTAGTCAGGCCCTGGTTACTTGTCGCAGCCACATGGGACAAATGCAAGTCCGTTAAACAAGACGCTGAGGACGTTTGAATCTACGACTATAATGTGACGAAAAGTCGTAACCCATGCGCATCGAACGAAACCAACGAGACTACGTTTCTCGTCAGAACGCCACAGGTGTACGCGACAGCTCGTTGCTCAGAAGGTCGATTATCATGTACGCCAAGATAGGTGCTGCCTGATCGAGCCGAAATCCAACCGGGTGCCTTTCCGCGGACACGAAGGAGGGGTTTAATCTACTATTTAGTGGAAGAAGTAAGCATCTACTATTTAGTTGTCTCGACCAGGGGAAAATGTTTCATGCACCCCTAGAATGCCATTCCCCGGCGCGTTCAGAAAACAGAGGGAGTCTAAGGCATCGTCCGGGGTAGCTCACTTCCAAACCTTGGCACCCTGCCTTGATGACGAGGACAACAACGCCAAACCCGTCGCCTACTCGATATTTTCTCACTTGCTTAGGGGGTTTCTCCGTCGCCGCCAACGCTTGGTTACGACGTGCCCGCATTTAGATATATATACTTTTACGTCAGGGATCAAACCGCGCGACATCTTTACCTACGAAACAAAACAAAAATCGCACAAGGTCCCGGGCCGTTGCGACCCTGCAGACGGATGCAGCGACCTCAGGAGGGCACCTGCTACCCTCGTTCTGCGTGATATATATAATAAACGAAATGGACCATACTACTCGTTGATATGTCGCAAAAGGGGCAAGTGTGCGCGCCATTGTACTCAAACCTAAAGCGAACAAGGTAAAACAAACCAACAGCAGTAGTCGATGCAGCCGTAAACAAAAACAAAAACAAGGCCATGAGGAGGGTCGCAAAAGGAGGGGCGAAAGGCGGAAGAGTAGCCTTAAAGAGTCATGTAGTAAATCCGCGAGCAATTTTAGCCACCCGGGCCACCGTATTCGTATATATAATACACTTTTGCACCCGGCCCCACCGCTTCAGGTATTGGAGCCGAACGTTGGTGACACCCTCGAATTCAATACGGAAGATAAGATGTAAGCGTAATTTTACTTCTATAGTATATTTGCGATCATTCGAAATATCGCGATCTCCTAGAGCGGTGACATATTTAAAAGACTATTCACACGGAAAGCGTCTATCAAGGCCCGTCATCGCCCTCGTGATCAGCATTTCATAGCGGCGCGACGAACCCGCGAAACGTGGGTGTACGCAGCGGTGAAGTAATCGGTTCGATGCGGAGGCAAGAATATACCACCCCCAGTCCAAAGTAAGTTATGCTTATAGCAAGAGTCGAAGCGATGCTGTGTATCCAGGCAGGTTGTCGTGAAAACTTGACGATTGCACAGGCACCGGCAACGCAAATCCAGGCATATCTAAGGAACGATTACGACGATAAACATAAATTGTGGCTAACGAGTTGCGTTAGTGTTTAAACAGGTACAGAAAGCATACATTGAGGCTACCTGAGTGCGTTAGTGTTTGGCGGTGACTGTGTGCGTCCGAAGGAACGATCGTACAGAGTCAATACATGAGGTTAGGCCGACGTCTCGTCAAGGTCGCGTCCGAACACCGGGGGGGGGAGGGCGTGCCCCCACATCGCTGAGGCGGGTGAAGTCACCGAATCCGATGGTCGCGGTCGTGGTCGTGGTCGTGGTCGTGGTCGTGGTCGTGAGATCGGCGGCCAAGCGCAGAGCGCGCTCAAAGTCACAACAGTCATACGAACCCTTCGAGTTCCTCCAGATTTTCGTTACCTCAACGATGTGTTGCTGGAGCTGACGACGAAAGACGATCGTAGCAGCGGTGTGAGCGATGGGTAACGAGGGCGCAGACACCTAACCCTTACCCTAACCCTAACCCTAACCCTAGGATACGCTCGAAGGAAAGAGCGGATGCAGCTGTATCTAGCAACTCAAGTCCGCAGGGGCGTGTGCTCGCAAACAACCAAGGGGGATAAGGGGGACAACCGTGTCTGCCATCTCGGCATCGTACAACTCAAGCGATGAACCGGGCGAAACTCCAGGGGAAGAGCGGATACAGCTGCACCTACAACTTAAGTACACCGAGGCGTACGACAATTGTTTTCAAGATAGAGAGCGGGGACCAGCTGTATTTTACGACTCAAGTATGCAGTGCCGTGTGCTCGCGACTCGCCAAGGGAGAAATAGCGGACACTTCCAAGTCAGACACCGCGGTATAGTACAACTCAAATATTAACTATGACCGAACTCGAAGGGAAGAGTGGATACGGCTGCATCTACAACTCACGTGCACAGCGGCGTGTGCACGCAATTAGACAATAGAGAGAGGGGAAGCACAGCCGTGCCAGACACCACAGTATCGTACCCCTCAACCATCAACCATGGACGAGGGCATGACTTATCTAACACTCAAGTACACCGCGACGTATGCACGCGACTCGTAAAGATAGAGAGCGAGTAAAGCCGTGCCAGACACCACGGTATCGTACCCCTTAACTATCAACCATGGACGAGGGCATGGCTTATCTAACACTCAAGTACACCGCAACGTGTGCACGCGACTAGTCAAGATAGAGAGCGGGTAAAGCCGTGCCAGACACCACGGTATCGTACAACTCAATTACCAACCATGGATGAGAGAAGGAAATAAGTAAAGAGAGAGGGCAAGCACAGCCGTGTCAGACACCGCGGTATCGCACACCCAACTATTAACCATAGACGATCTAAACCTCAAGTACACAACGGCGTGTGCACGCGATTAATCATGATAAAGAGGGGGCACAGCCGTGCCAGACACCGCCGTAACATACAACTAAACAGTTAACCATGGACGAGATAGTGCAATTAGCCAAGATAGACAGCGGGCAAAGCCGTGCCAGACAAGTGGTATCGTTCGACTCAACGTTTAACCATGGACGAGTTTAACACTCAAGTACACAGCGGCGTGTGCACGCGATTAGTCAAGATAGAGAACGGGCACAGCAGTGCCTGACACTGCGGTGTCTTACAACTCAACTATCAACCACAGACGAGAGAGAGAATTGGTCCACATAGAGAGCGGGAACAGCCGTACCACAGACCGCGGTATTATATAACTCCGCTAACAACCATGGACGAGAGAGGGCAATTAGCCAATATTGAGAGCGCGCATAGCCGTGCCAGATATCGCGGTATCATCCAACTTAACTAACAACCATGGACGAGAGAGAGAAACTCGTCAAGAGAATGAGCGGGCTTGGCTGTACCAGATATCGCGGGATCATACAACTCAAATATCAACCATAGATAAGAGAGGGCAATCAACGAAAAGTGAGAGCGGGCACAGCCGTGCTAGACACAGTAGTATAGTACGACTCAACTTTTACCCTTGGACGATCTACCCCTCAAGTACACAGCGACGTGTCTACGCGATTCGTCAAGATAGACAGCGGGTAAAGCCGTACCAGGCACCGTGGTATCGTACAACTCAACGATCAATCATGGACGAGAGAGGAAATTAGCCAAGAGAAAGAGCGGGCACAGCCGTACCGGACACCGCGGTACCATACAATTCGACTATCGACCAAGGACGAGAGAGGGCAGTTACCCAAGATAGAGAGTGGGCACAGCCGTACCAGACACCGTAATATGATACAACTGAAGTACAAACCGTGGACGAGAGCGGGAAAGTAGCCAAGATAGAGAGCGGGCACAGCCGTACCAGACACCACGGTGTCAAACGACTCAGCTATCAATAATGGACGAGAGCGGGCAATTACCCAAGATAGAGAGCGGGCACAGCCGTGCAAGACACCGTGGTATCGTACGACTCAACTATCAACCATGGACGATTTAACACTAAAGTGCACAGCGACATGTGTACGCGATGTGCCAAGATAGAGACGGGGCACAGCCGTGCCAAACACCTCGGTATCGTCAAACTCAATTATCAGCCATGGACGAGAGAGGGCACTTCACCAAGATAGAGAGCGGGCACAGCCGTGCCAGACACCGTGGTAACGTACGACCTAACTATCAACCATGGACGATAAAACACCTAAGTACACAACGGCGCGTGCACGCGATTAATCAAGATAGGGAGCGCGCACAGCCGTGCCAGACACCGCGGTATCATGCAACTCAACTATCAACCATGGACGAGAGAGGGAACTAGTCAAGAGACGCATGCTACGATAGAGTTTTCTCAGCTGCTCACTTAAGGAGCTTCATACCTCACCGAAACAATGATTTTGGAGTAAAAAATAAGTGCTGCCGGACGAGAATTCTCATGACTGAAGTGTTACTCTCAAACATTGTTCGTCACGAATATGAAAATCCGACGAATTTGGGTTAGGCAACCCGACCGTTCAGAAAACGATTCAGCCAAAAGGTGCTACCTCTACCGTAGCACACGTCAAGATAGAGAGCGGGCACAGCCGTACCAGACATCGCGATATCATACAACGCAACTATCAACCATGGACGACAGCACGTTATTAGTCAGGACAGAGAGCGGGCACAATCGTGCCAGACACCGTGGTATCGTACGACTTAACTGGCAACCATGGACGATCAAACACAAGTACACAGCGCCGTGTGCACGCGATTAGTCGAGAAAGAGAAGACGGGCACAGCCGTACCAGACACCGCGGTATCATAAAACTCATATATCACCCATTGACGATAGAGGGCAATTAGTCAAGACAGAGAGCGGTCCCAGCCGTGCCAGACACCGCGGAAAAGGGAAGGGCGGATATGGCTGCATCTAGCACTCAAGTACCTCGCGGCGTGTGCACGCTATCAACCGAAAGAGAGATAGAGCTGGCACCACCGTGCCAGACACCGTCGAATGGTACAACTCAAATATCCACCCTGGTCAAACGCGAAAGGGACGAACGGATTCAGCTGTATCCATTAGGCCACGTACATATCAACGTTCGTACGCAATTCATCAAGCAATAACGCGGGAACAGCTGTGCTAGACGTCGCAGCATCGTTCAACTCAAATCACGCAAGGCGCGAGCATCGTACAACGCAATGATCCACTAAGAAAAAGGGCTCATATACGGTACAGTGACCCAACGGCGTGAGCACCCGATTCACGTAGACAGCAAGTGATTCACACAGAGAGCGAAGATCTCCGAGTGAGCGAGCGAGCTTGGCCGTACCTGGAGAACGGTGTCGACTCCGCCTAACTGCTAGCGGTACACCAGGGGTCTGCACGTAAACAACCCGTATATGTACAACATCTACCGAGTCGAGTCCGCCGAGCGGCCCAGCGATGCACAAGGCGTGTGCCCGTAAATAGCCTCATATTGCCGCATCACCCAGCTAACGATTAGCCATGGGCGAGAGAGGACACGTAGTCAAGATAGAGAGCGGGCACCGCAGTATCAGACAACGCGGTATCGTACAACTAAACAATTAACGATGGCCGATCTAAACCTCAAGTACACAACGGTGTGTACGGAATTAGTCAGAGAGCGGGCACCGCAGTGCCAGACACCGTCTTATCGTACGACTCAACTATTTATCATGGCCGATTTAAACCGCAAGTACGCAACGGCGTGTGCACGAAGTTAGTAACGTTGGCGAGCGGGAACCACTGTGCCCGACGCGGCGGTATCGTACAACTCAACTAGTACACATGGACGAGAGGCCAGCGGATAACACATAGAGACACCTCAAAACTGACCCAAGAAGGGCGTCGTGCAGCCGCTCGATGCAACGACAAAGTGGTGTGCGCACGCAATAACGCACCGAGAGCAAGCGAGGTTGGCCGTATCAGGAGAGCGAGCGACTAACACAGAGAGCATATGACGCCCATTTCTATATAAATACATGCTGTTAGTCTATCTGTCTGGAATCATGGTCTTGCGATCTAGAGCACTCCAGCCCAGCTGTATTAGTAGCAGTAGTCGTAGTATAGTAGCAGTAGTAGAACATATCGTGTGATCCGTCGCAGCGGTCTCGGGGATGGATACGATGGGAAACGGGAGGAAAGAACCTCTCAATATGACTGCAACGACCGTTCGTTGCGCCGGATGTTGTTCGTGTCCCCAATACCCCTCCCGTCCGACAAAACCAAGCACCGAGCATCCATGACTCACACCACCCAGCAACGAAGCACCGAGTACCCAGGACCAAACTCACGACTCATACGCCGAGCAACTACACGTTTGTGCTCTGCTTCTCCCATCTCCGTGATATTTTCTCAGAAGAGCCGATATCTTCATATCGTCTATAAATATTTCATTTGTATTGTTGTGCCGAAATTTCTTGGAAGACGAACGATCTACTCGCGAGTTCTGGATGTTCCGCCCCTTGGTATATTCGGGCTGTTGGGCGGTGACGTGGATAGGCACTGATGTAGTATTTTTTTGGGCTGTCACAGGTGGTCAAAACGGGGTATGGGTTCGGTCAAACGGGGTGAAAAAAGTGGTCGATCGGGGGGAGTAGATAATTTTAGTAGGTACGTGGGGTTATCCCCCCCCAATATGTGGTCAAAAGGGGGATTTCGTTTGCCCCCTTGTGTGCTGGCGTCTCGTTAGGCCCGAGGACGTCCCTGAAAAAAACAAAGTTGTGTGCGTGCTTGGCATGGACTTCGGGCATCTCGCCAGGGCTTCGGATTTGCGTTTAAGGCCTGTTTGGGGCCGAGAGAGCGCGTTCCGTGGGCGCATTTTGACCCTACCCCCAAATGGTCGTAAAATCAGGGGGTATACCCCCAAATGACAAATTCCCAAACTAAAAACTATTAGCAAATGTTGGGGTATGAAGACTGTCTTATGCACAGCAGGCGACCTATACTCAGCTGGAAATGCCAAACCGACAGCTTCCGTAGAAATATATCGCAAACCTTTTACTATACAGCCTTGCCAGGTTTTGGACAAGTATACGAGTGAGTATATGCTCAGTTTAACAATTGCCGAGTGTCCTACAGTGGCGAATGGAGAGGGGTCAAACAGGAATAACGGCACTTTATTATGTTGTAGTATTTTTGTACGATATTTTAGGTACCAAAAACTGCATGATCAAAGCCAACGCCAACCTCCGCGTCACTGAAGCTACGACTAAAGAAATGCAAAACCCTTTCGCGCTATCCTCAGAAACAGGCTGGGAACACAATAAAGTTGATCAGACGCCAGGAGCTAGAATACATGTTGGCAGTTGAGCATAAGACATCATGCTGAATTAATAACCAAACATTTAGTTGTCTTGCGCCTGAACAGTGTATGCAGCATCCACTTTCTGAATGGCGTTTTCGTGACGAGTTTTGTACTACTGGTCTCACTCGGACCTGTGGACCGTTACGAGGAACTGGTTTGTTTGTCACGGCCGGCGCGCTACTCAAACTTCGCTTCTGCCCCGCCACCCTCCCACCGTTGTTCGCCCTCATCATCGAACATGCTCAAGAGACCGCTTTTATGCATGAAGTGTTTTTGATGCAGTGAACACTCCACCCAAATCGACGCGGGGTGGGGTAAACCGACGGTTGTCCGCGCCCATTGTGTAGTGTCACAGCTGTGGCCCTACCTACACTAGTGTATCCCTAGGGACACCTTTTACATCGGTTACCCCCTCATTCTTCGTACTGTTAGTTTGGGATCCTACCACCGCGGCAGTCGGGACGAGATCCAGACATGACGGGATGGCACGTTTGGGATCTGACTACCGCGGTGCCAAAATTGTTTGGTATGCTCGCGGCTACGAAGTGGTATCCTATTTGACGGCACTGCCTTGTCCAGTACTTCGAATGTCAGTACTGCACGCCAGGTTTACAGCAGTACCCACGTGTGTTTTGCAAAATGTACGAAACAACAACTAACGGTGCTGCGTCATGTGTATTTTATCTAAGTTTGGGACTCCTTTTTGTAAGAGAGATTTAAAATGCATCAAACGTTTGCCGACAACGACCGCTATCATTTCTACTTCCCCAACATTTCGCCATACCCTGTTTAGAAATTTAGACCGAATATGGCCAAATATTACGAAAGAGCATAGTTTCATGTAGCTGAAAAGGACCAGTTACATGGTATACTGTCCATATAATATAGCATCGTATAGTTATACTAGAAAGCTCTGCTTATGACGCCAACACGGAATGAAGGCCATGCATTCGCTTTCCCCCAATGCTTCCCCCCAATGAATAACTCCATCGACGATGTTTACCGCATATCCAATAAAGTGTTGTAAACTTAAAACGATACTATTCACAGGTAGTTTCACGTTTGCGAAAACCCCATCGTATCACGCTAACCCTAACCCTATCGTAGCACACAATTTCCCTTATCTTATCGTGGCGTATCTTTGCCCTTATCCTATCGTATCACATCATTGCCCTAACCCTATCGTATCATACCAGTGCTTGAATCCTGTCGTATCACCCTAACCCTATCCCTATCGTATCGTACCATGGCCCTAATCTTATCGTAGCACACCATTGCCCTAGCCCTATCGTAGCATAGCATTGCTCTAACCCTATCGTAAAACAGCATTGCCCTAACCCTATCATAGGGACACCATTACTATAACCCTATCGTAGCACAGTATTGCCCTAACCCTGTCGTAGCACACCATTGCCTTATCCCTATCGTATCACACCATTGCTGTAACTCTCGGTTGACCAACGTCTCTCTTGGGCAAAACGAACCGCTTTTGTTGGCCGAATCAACGCGTGCAACCTGCGAAACGGAGAGGCGCTTGTCCGGCCGGTGCATCGCACCAGTGCCCACGACAGTACACCTTCATCGGCAATTCGGGAACAAGGTAGCTCGAAAGCCCTTTTGGAAGACAACTGCTTACCTCGCGGGAAATGTTGTTCACGCTGGGCTACTGTCGGGGGCAAGGCCTGCGATGTTGCGATGGTAGATTGCACCCTGGTCTACTACAGTAGTATAGCATATATATGTCGATTGTTCGACTTCGATAGGTTCCAGTTTTTGTGTATTTGTTCGTTTTACTACTTGGCCGACAGGGGTTCTTCTGGGAGAGCGTTAGGTCCTGCAGAACCAAAGGAGGGTGATAAAGGGGTTGTAACAATGACGCTGACGCGATAAACGAGTACCGAACGGAAGGCGCTCGAGTGCTGGCTGCGGGCACTGATGCCTGGGCCAGAAATACCTACTTACAT
Source organism: Saccharina japonica (assembly GCA_008828725.1). NCBI lineage: Eukaryota > Phaeophyceae > Laminariales > Laminariaceae > Saccharina > Saccharina japonica. Next base: position 1,506,687 of record MEHQ01002346.1, read on the forward strand.
TCGTTGCGGGTTTTTCTATGTTTCTGTGTTCGGCGTCTGAAGTAACGGTTTTGTTTCCCACAACGTGTATGTATCGTTAAACACGGACGTGCGCACTCTACTCTGCTCTTTGCAGCAGCAGCCAGCCTGGCGCAAAAAGCAGGTTGCATGAGGTTCCCTGTCCACTGCTTCGGTATGGTGCTGTGGTACGGGTTCGATGCCTCCGGACGACGCGATGCAGCGTCTATCAACGCACACGGAAAGGGCCGAAGAAGACGTTTTGGTACAGTGTACCTGTTGGTATCATATCGTACAACAAATCACAGAGCATGACCACCCAGCCTTCCAGAAACATTCAATTCCTTACTAAAGTGCAACAATGTAGCTCATCCACAATAAATATAGTTCGAGTTGTGTTCATATTACCGACGATAATTCACTTTGCCACATCTGGTTCTCGCAAACGTTCTGTTCGCTGTCATAAGTTCCTAATTTCATGGCTAGCTTTTATGTTTTTGTTCTCGTACTCTGTACTTTAACATTTTACGCGCTTACGTTGTTCGAGCTGTCGAATGTTTGGTTTCGACTGTAGTATCTTTTGCGACCATATACGTATTATCTCAATAACATGAAGGATCAGAACGGACAGTAAGTGTAGTGATGTTGTCGTTCTGCAAAAATAACTGTTTAATGCGACGATAAATACAGGGCCACGTGGTATTTCAACTTGATATCTGGCAGTCGTATGAGGTCCTATTGCGATGGGGCGCTTAGTAAGTACGTTTTAGCGGCAGTTCACGTTATCCTCCTCGCGAAATTCGCTATTCCTGATGAACCACAAACGATCGACGACTAGAAACCGATATGATCGTGTTTGTGCCCACAAAATACACAACCAAGTGGGTTAAATAATCGAATGACAAGACAAGTGTTTAGTTTAGTCTAGCAAGGGAACCTCAAGGTTTGCTTCGTGCGCCTTATGACACTTCTGTAGGCCATAACTCAAGAAGAATGATGTACGTGATACACCTTCGCCACCACGGAGAGTACTATATGACCAGGAGCTACCGGCGCTGGTTGGAAAATCAGTGCAACGACTCAGATAAAACGCGAACGGAGACGCGGACTACGATAGGGATACGAGTGGAACGCTTTGGCCAAACTTGTTTCTGAACGACCCGGCACCTCAGCCGACAATCGTCGGAATGCATCTTGTCTCAGTGTTGGATTGTCGTCGCTCGCGAATTGTTCCTACGACCTTGTCCATGAGATTCTCAATCGGGTGGCACCTTCGTTTTATCAGACTCCGATTTGGGTGGGGTACAGAGCTCCTGTAGTATAATCAAGTCATGTGGCCACCCTCATAAACAAATGGGTGCACGTTTTTCATATCACGTGTGTCAACGCCAAGGCCCTGGTGTCATCTGCGTGCGCCAAAAACAGTGTGAAACACATTTATTTCTACCGATGTATATCGAAAAACTGGCAGTTGAGTTATGTACAGTTTTATACATTTCATGGAACCGGCAGATATTAGGGCCGGTATAAGAAGACATGTAGGCATCACCTCCTTATTTCTTGGCCACAAACGTGTATGCCAAGCGGGATTGTAATCGAGAACCACAACCAAATCATGGACATACCCCGCAATGGAGGGGGTGTATCATCACCCGTAATGTCAAGCCGAGGACACAGTCCTCTTATAATCATGTTATGGAGGATTCCGCAAGCCTTCTTGAGCGTCCGAGGGCAATCGTCACGCAGTTTTGAATGGTTTCAGCGTGGGCAAGACAATGGATTACGAGAAAGAAACGACAATAGGACATACTATCTATGCACAGACTGCGAAGAACCATTCTAGTGATGTGTGCCCGGTTCGGGAGGGCCGCGGGTGTGTATGTTCGCGAATGGTTTAAATGTATCTGGTGGTGAAAACCCGCGCTTCGAACAACCATAATCTCCCGAAATATGTTCAACCGCACGCTTGGCGGTATGTACGGAATGGCATTAGAGGGAAGTGTGTTCGACCGCCGGTTTCATGTTTTGGAAATGGGAGAAGGTGGAGTAATTCCGCATGCAGTCAAAAACTGATATTCGTAGTCCAGCAGCCTCGCCAGGGAGCCCTGAGTCGTGACGAGCGGATGCATGCAGTCAAAGACTGGTTGCGAAAAGCTGACATTTATACTGTAGCAGCTTCGCCTCGTCGACGTGAGTCGTGATGAGCGGAAATACACAGATACATCTTACCAGTAGCCGTTACCCGGTGTGGGGGTGGGAATACCGTGACTCCGAACATCCCTGAGTGTACATATATATTGTTATAGTGGAATAGTCAGTGGTATTACGCGGTACCTCTAAGGTAAACAGTTAACACATTCAGAACTCAAAACAATGTCCCACACGAATTCCAAGTATGTTGTCCATAAATTCGTGGAACCAGTTCTAAAGGGGTTGCGTCTGAGTATTTCGCTTGTGCTCGTGAGCTACGGCCCAGCAGTGACGATCTACGCAGAAGATCTGCCGGCAGGCGAAGAGGGGCAACTCTCCCTGCTCCTTCACGATAGCACCACGCCAACGGGCGCAGGAGGCCAGAGAAAGTATCAGTTTCCGCTCGAGTTCGCGTTCGCGATGGTATCTCTGTCGACAACCGATCGTTGTCGAGGGGCACTCGAACCATCGTTAGTGAACCCATACAAGCATACCGACTGCTGAGCTCCCACGTAAGGGCGGGAACATATCACGCCCTCATGACATCCGGAGAGGAAAATGTTGTGACGGCAATATGTAGCAGGTTTATAAAATGACGTGTTGTGGTTTGGCATACGTCTGATCGCGCTAAGGGGGATTGAAAGTTCACGGACTATGCGGTCGTGGTTTACTGCGTGCAATGCCTGAGGCGGCGGGACGTTAAAGTTAAGACCCACGGCACACAGCTCTTGAAGGATGTGTACGGTGGCAACAGGCCGGCAAGGTAAAGTTGCGTTTTCAGCGGAACAGGAAGGTAGAATATACCGTAGAAAAGGCACACGCAGCAAGGTTGACGGTTCTTGGTCCTCATTTGAAGCGGACGACGGGCAGACGGCGGTGCCGTTGTCCATATGTTGGTGTCTACGCCACGCTAGTGACGTGTTCCTAGCGACGCCCACGCTATATTCGTACGGGCATGTTAAAGACGGTATCGCCGTGAGAATGGGAAGTTCGAGGCCGAGAGGTACAAGGATTGCACGTGTAGGATCAAACATGTGTCAGAAGGGTGTCACTGAAGCTAAAATGTGTGGGAGCGGGAAAGCATTCACACCAGACGAAACACCGGTGGCGGAGAGGAAAAGGCAACTACGTAGTGTGCGGCCACAGTTGGCTCTACGCTTCCTACTAGTGAGGAAGGCCGAATGGTTCTATGGCACTGAGACATTCAGATACTTGGCCATTTCAGACGTTGGCGGCGGTATTAGTTTGCACCCTGGCTGGTATCATAGTAGGTCGATGTAAAACGGAACGCGCATGACGTGGCGACATGTGTGGCTGGCCAACGTGAGACATCTCTCGGTATCACGACCCAGGAGAACGAAATGGCAACGTACCTTGAGTGATTCCCACTCACACAAAGGTTTGTCACTACTTAGACGAGGTTACTGCTACAATGAACGTGTATAGTACTTGGAAAACCGTGCAATATTGGCAGCGAGATTGTGACGTGTTAATCGGTTGGACCTGGATTACAGAAAAATCTCGAAGCTTGAAACTAGAACACTCACTCACGGTGAATGAGTCGCGTTCGAGCCAGCAACACCCCGTCGACCGCGAGCGGTTTAGGGGTTGTTGCAGATAATATTAACAGGCACGCGGTAGTCTGTGAGTTGGTCAATCAAGCCAGTCGTTTGCGCCGCCAGTACTTTACAACCTGAAATATATTCCATTTTGTTTTATAATCCATCTCGATTCGTCAGGGCGTAGAGCTTGGGTTTAAAGTGGACGGCATTGACCACTTGGTATATAGTGTAGAGATAGGGAGAAACAACAGCCCCATGTTGAACGACTTGCAGAAACACAGGACTACACTAGTGATGATTAAAAAGATAAATAGTCGAGCTGGCAGAAAACCATGAAATAATTTAGGTACAGAGATATTTGTTTTGAGATAATGTAAGAAGGAAAGTGCCATATCTGGTATGAGCAATATGAGCTAGTAGTTTACACCCACGACGGGGCACAACATAGGGACGCTTAAAACTGTGTTTATTGTAAGTAACATTTTTCGTTTATCTTAGTACGACGGAGATGACGTCTCGAAAACCACGTGGTTTGGTCGGTTTCATGTCAGTAGGACGTGCTTAAGGTTATACAGAGGACACGACAATGGAATCCCGAGGTTTTTCGTTAAATTTTCTTCATATTTTCTTCGAGACGTTTTTCAAAACATATCAAAGCAGAAAAACATAATTTTGTTTGAACCCGCGCGACGAGCAGAACAGCATAATCCTGGGCGACTCATCCCGCGTTAGGGGGGGGGGGGGGGGTACGTATTTGTCGCTTGCCTTAGTCATTTTGCCATTGACCATGCATCCCTTTCGAGACGGAGCACCGTTCCTACTCCCAATTGAGATACCCCCAACACTTGGGCGCTCACTTCGCTGTTTCCATATATCACAAATAAACGTTTTGCTCTTCTTATCCCCTTCCAGTTTCGCCGCCTGCGGCCACCATCTATCTCGTAAGATCGCGATCGTTTTCTCGCTACTATTTAGTGTACCAAACTGCTCCATGTCACACTCGTCTATTTTTCTCATCCCCCCCTCTAACACATCCCTTTCCTCCTTGTTCCTTTCACATTCTCCCACTATGTGAATTCTACTCTCTATGGCTTTGCCACCTGAGAACATCTGTGCATCTACTTCCTTCTCCTCCCGGCTACTGGTATACCTCCTCCTTCTTTCTGGCAGGTACAGGTCCCCTACACGAAATCGCGCTTTCAGTTTTTTCGTGAAGCCAATTGGGCCGTCCAGATATATTTTAATTCCTATTCCTTCTCTCAACCCTCCGTATATCTCTAGGTGTTCTTCCCCTTCCACCTTCTTTCTTAGTGCTAGCCTTCCTCTTATTTCTATCCTTCGATTTACTTCTGTCTTGTACCGGCTAAATTTCTCCATGGCCATCATCTCTTTTTGGTTTCCTATTTCCTTCCATACTTTCTCGACTACGATATCCCACCTTATTCCAGCTCGCCCTTTGGTTACTTTCTCCCATACAGCTTCATCAGCTATGGCTGGCAACCTCTTGTTCGCTTTATATTGAAAATTTATTTGCGCACGTCTCTATTTGTCCCAAGTGGGTGCATTCCCAGTTATGCTCTCAATACTGTATTACTCGTCGTACTTGAGCATCCTAGTACTTTTTTAGCTGCCGTCATCTGTACTGCTTCCAGCTGTTTTACGAGCTTCGTGTTCCTTTCTTATACTTATCCTGATTATTCTAGCTTTGATACAATCACATTCATCAGTATACATCTCTCAATTCTAGTGTCAAAGTGCGAGTCTGTTGGGACTGCTTCCACCTTGCCTACGTGTGCCTTACTCTCGCCTATTACTTTAGTTATGTGTTCATCCCAAGAGCAATATTTTGATATCTCTACGCCAAGGTACGTATAGTGGTCTACGATCGGTAATTCATCTTCTCCCCACTTTCACCTACAAGTTACCGGACTCTCCTTATTTTCGTTACATACAACCCCTGCGCACTTTTTTACGTTCGACGTCACTCTCCACTTCCTGGTATACTCTAGTGCCTTCTGTATTTGTTTTTGGAGTTCTTCGGGTGTTTCTGATATGAAGACGAAACCATCCGCAACCATCAATACCGACACCGTATGTTCCCCTACCGTTACCCCCTGCGATGCTGCTTCTACTGCTACTATCATGGCATTAATATATACATTGAATAGGTTAGGTGCTATCGTACATTCCTGTGTAACTTCTTGTAGGATATCAACGTACTTCGATATTTCGCCGCCCAACATCACAGCACTTCTCGCACATTCCGTCATCTTATTCATCATTCTCCACATCTTTCTTCTTATCCCTATTTCCCACAACTTTTCCCACAGCGCATTTCCCCATACTGTATCGTAGGCCTTTTGTACATCTAATAATAAACAGTACGTTGTTAGCCCCGCGTCTTTCCTGCCTTGGAGTATCATACCTAATGTGTACACATGGTCGACGCAGCTAAGATTAGGCCTAAATCCTGCTTGCCCTTAGCTATTTGTTCTTCCTTCTCCATCATTGTCCCCATTCTATCGTTCAAAATCTTACAGAACGTTTGACCTACAGTGCTTAGTAGCGCTATCCCCCTATAATTACCCGGGTCAGCCTTGTCTCCTTTTTAAAGAATTTTGCTACTCCTCCTTATCTCTATCTCGTAGGTGCGTACTATGTGTTCCATATCCAGTTATACAACTTAACCATCATGGTAAGCATTCCTTCTCCCCCGTACTTCATAAATGAAGTAACTATTTGGTCTGACCCTGCTGCCTTTCTATTCTTATGTTTAGCTACAAACGTTTTACTTCTTCTCTTGTCAACTCTCCCTGTAACCCCTCTGAACCACTGTCTTACCTTTATGGTGCATCAAAGTTCGCCTCTGCCCACGCGTTGATACCCTTCTCGCATTCTTCGTCGAACGTTTTGTTGGTTGTGGGCGTTCCTAGCTTGCGGTAATGCTCTACAAGTACTTCCCTTTTCCCCTTCGAACTACTAACCATTTTACCGTTCTGTGGTCGTAATGTAGCTATCACCGTGTTTCCTCTCCTGCTTGTGTTCCTAGTATCCCTTATATCCCTACCCACATCTGCTTCATCCCCCCATCAAAGTTTTCATTTATTTTATTAACTACGTCTTTTCATACCCCTTTCTTTTTCTTCTCGGCCACTCTTTTTACTTTATTTTTTGCAATACCGTACTGCTTCCATCGTAGTTTTCCTCGATGTGTATCTTGCGTGTGCCTTTCTCCATACTTCTACTGTCTCTTTCACTTCTTCATCCGACCATTTACTGCTCTATTGCATATTATCAACTTCTTCCCTATTACTTTACTTGCTGTGGTCTTGACCAGTTCCTCCCATCCTTTTATTATCCTCGCTCCTGCACTATCTCTATATTGTTCTTTGTCATACCTATACTTTCCAGCAGATCAGAAAGATGCTCTGCATTTTTAGTAATCTCTTCTTGGAATTATTCCCGTTTTTCCTTTACTTCTAGTTTATATATTCGCCATCTGTACAATTTACTACCACGGCTATTTTTGATAACTCTCGTCTGCTGGCTGTCTGTCCATATTAGACAGTCAAGTTCTTACGTCCGCCGCGCATACATTTACTTCCGTTTCCTCACGACTTTCATTTTCTAGAACGGAGCTTTCTCCCTTTAGTATGCACTACTGTCTAGTCCAATCTGGCTCTAGCTTTTTCACTCTACCGTTCAGAGTCTTCATGTCATTGTTTGTAAGAAACTTTAGAATCTATTCCCCGTTCTTATTATTTGTTACTTTCCCATACTGTCCAATGTTCTCGTTCGGGTTGCTTGCCTTCCCAATTATTAGGTAAAACTCTCCGACTAGTACTACTTCTCCTTGTCTTTTAAATTTTTGTACATCTACTGCCATTTCTCCGAACTTATTTTACCGTACTTTTCAAGTCTGGGGGCATAGAGATATTTCCTAAGAAATAACAGTTCGCCCCCCTCTCCCCTGGTATCGTCATCCAGATTATTTCGTCGAATTCCGTGACTTTGATCACTTTTATCATGTCACACACGTATTATTTGCCTCGGGACCCTACTGTCCCCGCCCCCCTATTCTTCTTGTTCTGTCCCTTTCTTTTTTTTCCTATCCATGCGTACTCTCCAATTGTGCATCCTATCCCCCCCCCCTCTTTTTCCCGCGACTCTTGAATTCCCACTGTCTCAAGGTCACGCTCACTTACTTGTTCGGCTATGTATATCCTCTTGCGCTCTTCCGTGGCGAATCCACATACGTTCCATGATCCTATTTTCAGCCTCTTCTTCGTTTCACTGTTCGCTAGACTCTTGTCTTTCGTTTTTTCTCCTTCGTTGCTATTTCTGTGTTCTCTTCTCTCAGCTTTCTTACTGTTTCTGTTTCTGGTTTTGTCTTCTTGCTCTAAGCCACTGTGTTTCTCTCCCATTCCCTTTGGGCCAATTCCTGTTTGCTGCCTCCCCTTACCCCCGTTCACCCTAGGACTACGTCTTAGATTCGCCATTCCATTAGCTATACATACCCTCTACCCTAGTCTTGTGACCTATGTCGACATTTTTTCTGTCTATAACCTCTGCCACTCCATGCTCGCCTTCGGTTTAAGCGTGACTCGAAAATTTTCTCCTTGCCTTTCTACTTGTCCTAATGCAAAGCAGTATAGTCCTACTTCGTTGCACTTGCTCTTGAACTCTATTCTCGTCATGTCGCTAGAAACTCCGAATACCAGCACTACTAGTACTTCATCCTTCCAAAATTTCTTACTCCACCCACCCTGCCTCACTGTATTTCTCCGAATCTCTTCCGAGACTATCTCCAGCTTGTTTTTGTTCATATTTGTAGTGGGAAATTTTCAAGTTACTGAGACTTCCCAATCCTAGTACTCGTGAGGGTCTGGTGTCTTTCAGGTAGTTTGCCGGCGCACTACACTAAATAGTGTCTCCAACACGGGCTCGTAGTCTGGAGCAACGTTCGACACCCTCAACACAAGTACCCCACGTTTGTGTCAGGTGATCTGCATGGTAACCATCCTGGCGTCCCACGACCGCATCTTCTATCTTCTTTCCCCGCTGATGTACTGGTTACGTTCCTCCAGGGAGGTCAGTTTTACCGTGCAAGGTTAACGGACGGCTTGCATAACACAAAGTCTTACTCACACATCGGGATGCCCCGTACGTCGCTTCCTCCATCGTATGTACGTTTCACCATGGGTAGCTACCCCACTATTGCTCCTTAGTAGACCTTCGCTACCGAAAGCTTGGGCAACGATCCCCCTACACTTTGTATCGGCTCCTATCCTTCAAGATATCAATATATCTACGTACCGCTTGGTGCTCCGTCTCTTTGGTCTTTTGGTCGGTCATTGGCAGGGCGTTTGGTTCATGAGTTCAATAGGCCTGACTTAATGTCATGCATCATCCACCCCTCCCCTTCATTTGGCGCATGGTATATATGTGCACCAAGTTTAAGGGGTTCAGGACGATGACAGACCATATTTCCACCGCCCAATGGAAATCGGTATTGTTTCCCGGGTATCTCACCACGAGACCCTAACCTTCATGTTAATAGACCATGTCGGGGTGACCTTGCTGTATATATGTGTGTGCATGTGAGGTGGTCCTCTGTCACGCTGGGTTTTTGGTCCATGCTGTACTATGTTTACTTTATTGTACCTGATACGATATGGGAGAGGATCTATATTAATTTCTGGTTTGTGATTTGATGTGTGGAAAACAAACTGGTTAGGTTAGTAATTTCATGTCTATGTCCGGGTTGTGTTTTGATATTGATATGAGAAACAAAACAGGCTGGTTGAGTAGTTTCATGTCTATGTTTGGTTTGGGTTTTGATATGGAAAAAACAACTGGTTAGTTTAGTATTTTCATGTCTGTGTCCGGTTTGTGTTTCGATATGAGGGAAACAAAACTGGTTGGTTTAGAATTTCATGTCTATAACGGGTTTGTGTTTTGATATGAGGAAAAACAACTGCTAACCCTAGTAGTTTCATGTCAAAAATATGGTGGCTTGTTTTACAGCGTCGCTGCCACTAGACGCCAACCCATAGTTGTCTAGCAGAGGGCGGGGGGGGGATCCCGCGTTAGGGGTCGCTGTTTGGTACCATAGTTTTAATCGTATTGGCGTTTAGGACTACCGCCCATAAATGTTGATCGGGTTGAGAATATAAACGTTGTTCGAAGTCACGGTTGAGGTTAGGTATTGAGCTCCTTCCCTCGTGTGAGGGACTCGGACATTACGGAACCATCCCTACCGTGGCCTTGCTCTACCCCTGCTAACAAAATCAATGCGGCTACCCTCAACTAGCTTTATGGCTGAAAACCCTGATCACATCAAAGGGGTAGTGATATTTGGAGGCGTGCTAGGATAGAAGTAGCACATTTTGGATAAAATATTGTTCCTGAATGGCGGGCCCAAAGTAGTTCGAGTACCATTCGGTTTAGGAAGATACATTTGGTTTGAGCTTTGGGCAAGGCATTCAGCTCAAGTTAGAAGCCTCTTAAAACACAGGGTGCAACTCTCGTGTAGCATTCGTGGTTGAATTAGTTTGGTGATTGGCGTTATTTATTAGCTCGTTGGACCGGGGAGAAACAATCAATTCCAGGGTTAATTTTGTTTTTGGAAATATATCGTTGGATGGACCTTCAACTGGAGCCATCGTATGGATAGCTCGTATTAATAGTATCATTCCTTCAGTGGGACTATTAAACGGTTCGTATCATTGTACGATACAGGGGATGCCCCACCTTTCACTACGGCGATGACGCCAGTAGGCCGACATGCGTAGTGTCTCTTTATCTTGATTCACATTCGGCATGAAAACTACACTTTTTTCGCATGAACTACTGTAGGCAACCAACAATCCCATGGCGGTGAATATCGTGAAATCATAAGGCACTATATATCAACACGGCATGTAACAAAGTACTCGCTCGGCCGAATGACTTTGGCGATTTTAACCAAAAACACCAATATATTGCCGCGCTACACTCGCAGCAATCATATTTACCGCTGTTATTGATTGTGTTTGCGTTCCAGTGGACCGCCAGCTCATTGAAGACACTGTGACAAAGACAGAATTCTTCGTCTAGAAAATACCGCCAAGATATTATTACCACAAGTGTTATAACGGTCCCTATAACGTGCCCAATAGTGGTAGCACATACAAACTGGTGAATGATTCTTCAACAGACGCCTAAATACGACCTACATGCCAAACACAACCCCCCGTATCTCGATAGTGATGCATACACGCTGCAACCCATGGTCGTTATGTTTCTAAGTCGAGCGAATACGGCTGTTAGAGCTGCTGGGCAGCTTCAGTACTCGAGTAGTTGAGTACGACTGTTTTTTGCCGGGCCCACTACAATTCGTATGTGCGGCGTCTTTTTGCCTTTACGTTGTTCGGTAATGGTTGCGGACTACAGTCTGCGCGGGTCTGAAAGTGTGATTCACGAATATGAAGCACCAGGCACAAAAGGTTTACGGCACAACCACTGCTATTAGACAAACTTATTTTTCGAGAACGTTTTAGGCGTTCAAATCGGAGAGCCACTCTACTAAATATGGGAAAAACTACATACGTGGGAGATGGTTGGGGGGGCAGTCAGCGAAAGCTTGATACGGCTCCAGGACCAGTCCGATCGCGTACAACTGATACGACCCCGGGAGGGATTTCACCTCGCTTCGAAGTTGTTTTGTTCTCTTTTTGCGTGACTGTGGGTGCCTCTCTGACTTTTTCGTGGCTGTGAACGACTCTCTGTGTAAGACAGACATATACCTATTATACAGGGGCTCCGCTGCGCGGGAGGCTAACGCCACCCGCTACGCTCGCCGAAATAAGGATACACCGACTGTGAAAAAGGTAAAATAAGAACATAAGTTTACGCAACTGGCGACTTGATAATGACAAGAGCGTCATATGTATGATGTTCATCAATATCTATATTCCAACAAGAAAACCGATCTCAAAGGAAGCAAATCTCCGCTCCGAGGGCAGTTGACGCTGCACGCTACGCTCGCGCAAGTGAAGGAGCAGAAGAGGTCCACGTTGTGGTGCAAGGACCTACCTGAAAACACCAACTGATTCATGGTGCAATGCAGCCAAATACTTACTGCTTTACGTACGTACCACTATTCGTATAGTGCCTGGCTACCGCTGTATTGTACTGAAATAGTAGTGGTATGTCGCATGTGAAAAACACTTACGACGAAAGCAGTCCAACACCAAAACGTCAAAAGAACAAGCCATAGAAGTTTATATTCCAGGACAACAGAGCTGTATGTTCGAACGAGAGAGAAAGCACAGCAACAAGGGTTATAGCACCGCGCTGCGCCGCCTGCTGTGGGTGTGGGTTGTGCCTTTTTCGTGATATGTGTGGTAGTACAACAACGAAGGTACCTGTCGTGCCTACTGGGTAAGCGCAAGAACCATAAACCGACAAAAGGAAAAAGGCTTCCGTCAACAAAAGTATAAAAACGAAAACAACAAGTAATCGCAAAAATAGTTTTTTACAGACTGAAACGACCCTTATAATTTCGGACGTACTGGAGTGAACGCAGTAACAGCAAGGCAGACCAAGGCTTCCCGCGTGTCTCGATGGATATGCCATGACCAACCACGGAAAAGGCGATCGCGCACCTTTTCCTTCTAAGACCCCCCCCCTACTGGCCAGCCCTCTCCTATTATCGCGATGGCGCTGGGCTTGCTCGGGCTACTGTGATCACTGGGTCTACGCACGAACCCAAAACCAAAAAAGGAAAAAGTATCTTGCCGACACAAGTATAGGAAACAAAGACAGGGAGCAATTTTCGCGATGAAAGAAGAGAGCAAAGAAAGCCAAGAACTTCGGGGAAACACTTCACTTCTCTTTCGGCGTTTAACGGCTGAGAGTGGCTTAAAAAAGCAAAAATATGCCGAGGAAAGCTTCCGAAGCCCGCAACTTATAAGTATGTTGTTTTATGTGGATGAAATTAGGGTGCCTGGTGGTGGACCTCTGGCGGCAACTATAAAAGGCTAAGCTGATTTCAGCTCTGGGGATGGAAGCAGGGTGCGAAATCGGATGTGCCCTCTTCGCGATAACGGCATCAAGCAGGATTTAAGAATGATTCGCACCACTTATCGTGGTTTCGGACCTCCTCTCAACATTGCAAAGACTGTACGTGGTGTATCCCCGACCATTGATATGCTAATACGCACGGGGTAAATCCCCTTGGGCTGGGTTGCCCCTGCTGCTTCTGCATATAGTTATCTCGAAGGCGTGTTACTTCTGGATGGTACCTGTGACTTCCACGTGCGATGTCTTCAATGTTTTATGAAAATGCAAAGTTCGACCATCCAGGCAAAGCTGATGCGTGGCACACATATGTAACGGGAGTACCTGGGAAACATAATTTGTACATTGTTCTCTTCAAACATATGACGCAACAAACCTGCGGTAGATACATTATTTTCCCAAGCACCCAGTAAAAACAACACTCTTCATAGTACAGAAGATATAGTCGTGTTCACCAATAGTGGCACGGACTACCGAAAGCGCAGCAAATCCAAACACTCTAATCGGTGAAAACGCGTGGGGTGGTTATAGCATTACCCTGCGTATCACATTAGCATCCTTGTTTTGCAATAACGTTGCCCATTACCGACGATACGCCAAACTCTGTCGCACGTAATGTCGCCGATTCAGAGTGATCGCCCAATAGATGGCGGGCTTAGCTATCTCCCTGGCGCCTTGGGTAGGTGCTTTTAGTCTCATATCCGTCCAAACTGCGCACTCCATCTGCCGTTTCGGAACCACGGTCTACAGGATTCCGATAAGCTACTGTCAGAGCATCAACATCAACATCTGGACTGTACTAATACAACACCAATCAAATATTAAAGCGGGCTGATACTAGTTTTGATGCCCATCTATTTAATATAAGATCATTCTGATTCGCATTTGAAATCGCCGCTCTGTATGTCTACAGTAGTTATAATTACAAGAACAATAAGAATGTGTAGCGAAAGATTTGACTTCGCCCAGCTCACATGCTGCTCCAACAACCTAGAACATTTTTTGCCGCAAAGAAGACAGAGATCTCTTCGCTCGAAATAACGGGTGTGTCCCCAAATAAATGTGCTTCCGATGTGCAAGCAAGAAAATTACACTCGATCTGTTGTTTGGCAGGCTCGTGACATTCGATCAGGACAGCTAGCTGTGAACTGACTCATATTGAAATATGTCTCGCGTAGCCCAGCAATGATAACGACGATCACAGCATTGGCGTGTGCAGGTAAGCACGCTGAGTTGGGTAGTGAGCAATGACTGCTTGTCTGCACCGATAGTCGATCGCTCTCCGGAATATGGCTGGTAGGTTTACAGGACAGGGCCTTTGAGCTTAGCCACTCACAGGCACCGTCTTGTGTGGTTGCTCGTGAACGTGTATCGTTTACGTGCCCCGTATTATTGCTATGCTTCGACCACCAATGACCGACAACCACACAGGATTGTGACGCCCATACCAAGCACTACATAACTAGTGTGCGTAAAATGCTGGCACACGTTATAGCCTATTGTGCTGGCACAAGAATAAAACACTACCCACCATAAGTAGCGAAGACTTATGTCTATACACCCTGTTGGCCAGGATGGCTTGCTCAATCGTGTACCTGACGCTGTTGGTACACTCTGAGCACTCTGCTTACTACCAGCAGGATTATCTGAACCTTGACCATTAAATTGGTTCGCTGTCTTCTTGGCGACTGATTCCCAACAAAGTGGCACGAAACATAATGCGCTGTGTGCGGTATGTTGTACGCAGGCACCAATGCCTGTGCGGCAATCACTCGGTGTACGCGTCCAAGTCCTCCTCATTGCAAAGTCCAAAAGGATACGAGTAGATACGATAAATGGTCGACAGCCGCTAATCAGAGTGGGAAGTAGCATCCGGTGTCGATGAAGGGGCGAGCTGCTAGGCAGCGAGGTGGGACAGAGGCGACACGGCGAGAAGGCTACACCACGCAGTTGGAGAGCGGCAAGTGTAAAGGCGGCTGCGGGAGCCGTACCGATACACTCATCGACAAATGCAGCTGACAATATGATAGGTCGTGTCGCAACCTATCATGTTGAAAAATACACGTACCGTGCTACAACAGCGCTCCAGTCCTTGTGTTTTTGATTTGTCTGGTTTTTCACTGGGCGGAGAGCTGCCGCGTCAGTGCCGACTCTTGCACCACTATTGCTGGAAGCAGAAATGATATGCCAGATGGTGTGGCTAGGTCTCGGCATCTGCGTGAAAAACGAGAACACGAAACCATTTTGCTAACACCGCCTTGAGAACATAAACAAATATGTTGTACTTTGTCGTGTTTGTCTGTTGGCTTCCGCACTGTCTTAAGTCGGCTAATTTTCTTCATGTATGTGCTGCTTTGTTCATGCAGTAGTTCTTTATGTCTCGTCAGCGCGTGCATATATATTCTTGCAACATTTCTGATATTCTCCTGCCGTTGGTATTATCTGTCAATCCAGATGTAGTTTTTGTGTTGTATATTTTAGTTCTGATATTCCGGTCTAGCTCGTTTTGTTGCGTGCTCGTGCCGGGAATGTTGACCATTTACTTGCTGATATTCGATTCGGTTGTGATTGCTGTACGTACTCTTTATATTTTTTTCACAGTCGGTGACATATTTTTTATATTTTTCCAGGGTAAATATTCAGGACGGGCGCTGGGTGCACTTATGAGGGTTAGACATAACGGTTTTATGTGGAGGCAGAGCACCATTACAAGGCTAGCGAATTGTTTCCCGCATTCCTGCCTAACTTCGAAGCGGTGGCGGAACGGGGACAGGCCAAACAAGCCCAGCGTTGCCGTGTATGTGTTGTCAGCGTGTCAGCAGTATGCCGATTGTACTACTCACGTGGGCCAGTCAGCTTCCCAGTGGAAAATTTTGAATCGTGCAAAGTTCAACTTGGCCTAGCGAATTCCATTATACGAGTTCATTGTGGTTCTCGGTTATGGACAAATGGAGATCTGACCACAGGCAGTGACAAGCCCTAGCCATGGCAACCATCGTCGCTGAACACGGACACCATCAAGTACACGTCAGACGGCAATGGTGACCTATTCCCCCGGACTGTGGCTGCCAAGCAACATGTTGATATTGTGAAGAATGATAATCAACCTAGGAATACGTTAACACGCCAACCAAAGAAAAATCATAGATTTGCACTTCACGTCGTGCATACAGCACCGACCCAGTCAGGTCCAGTCGAGTGACATTCTTCTAGTTTGAAGCAAGATGCGGGACCATGGAGACGAGAACACCATGAGGGACGAACCAGCGGTCGAACGTTTGAATCAATCTGTGTAGCACGGCTGCTACAGCAACGGGCAGTGTGGTCACTGGTGGTGCTGTGACGCAGTGTATACAGGAAGATGTGGCATACCCTACTGGTGTTCGTTTAGCGTGTATGGCTTGCAGATGATGTGTTTACCCTTCGTAGCTGTATCTGACAAGAACCGGTAGTAGGTGAAGACCATATGGTCGATTACTGGGCGGCGATTCTGAAATCAAAACAGTGAGTATCTGCGTAGTATCGTCTCCGAACCACACTTTCACCAAATCTCTTACCGCCTTGGAAAGACGCCATATTGTCAGCGAAATAAGTGTCGCCGTCGATATTCACCACTGAAGCATTAGCATAGATTGCACCTGTGCGAGGGGGGGGGACGTCGCGTGCGTTCAACATTTGTCACGTGGGAACCTGGGAGCGGCTAATATGTGTGTCACTGATAGAGATGAATGTCGGCATCCTACAGTAAACGCAAGCAGAAGCAAATACTGCCATTGACTAGATATAATACCGAGTCAAAGGCGATCAGCTTTGTAGACACAACATTACCCGCAGGCCGGAATTATGCATACAGTACATTATGATGACCACAGCGGTGGGGGCGGGCACGGTATTTCAAATTGAGCTTGAGAGTGCGGTAGCTTGAAACGATGTGGTGCGCAATATAATTGCCATCAACCGCTAAGTACACTATACCTGACATATTATGGGCGCTCCCTCATAATTCCGCTCATGCAC
The DNA here is from genome assembly GCA_008828725.1 of Saccharina japonica. Lineage (NCBI taxonomy): Eukaryota > Phaeophyceae > Laminariales > Laminariaceae > Saccharina > Saccharina japonica. The sequence goes on from MEHQ01002346.1 coordinate 1,523,516, forward strand.
CGTAAGGTTAGCCCCGTCTCGTGGCCGTGTTAAACGACTATGTAAGTTAACGTCGTAAAGTATGTATTTCGAAATATAGTTCGCCCACGAAAACGACAGGTGTGTATCCCTTGTGAAGATCAACCTGTGGACGTGTTGACATATTTCTGTTGATTTGTGTGAAGAATCACCGAATAGTATATCGGTGCCATTTTGGTCTTAATTTGTTCCTAATACAAAATAACAGTTTTGCGCACAGGGGGCGACATTTCGGCGCCCAATATGTGATAAGCTGTGTTCGATTTTGTAGGGTACCTATCAAATCACGCGTTAGGTTCGGAACTACTGTATTTGAAACCAAAGCAGATCTCGTCGAAGACTTGGTGACGTTTCCAGCCTTTTAGCTTCCAGACACCAGGAAGATAATCACCCCATATTTCAAGGTTTCGGCAAGTGATATATACTTGTATACCTTTACCCAGGTAAGGGTGAGGCGGAGTCCCGTACGTACTCCTGACTTAGTCTTCGGGAAATATCGAAGCTCGTTCTTAAACTTGGTAACCCTTGAACAATATATGAGGTCGCTTTGAGATCGTACCGATAATATCGGCACTATGTTTAGTATGGATCCACTCCGTACTTGGTTATCGTTCATGCAGCATGCAATAAAGCAGGTCAATGGTGTGTAGGGTATACTGGTTTAGGACGTAGGTGAAGTGTGGAGGTGACAGGTAACGTTACGTATGTCAAACGTAGTAACATACCAAAGGTCTAACCTAAAAATAGGAGACTCGGCACGCTCATCCGGGCATTGTATAAATGTATGCGTTATTTAACTTGGTATAGTTTGGGAGGCGTACCTATCGTACTTACATGCGCAGGTAGATAATTTGAGCTGTGCCTGTCTTATGTGTATTGTTATGGTGTCGCCGACCGCATATGATGTAACGACGTATCGTACGGTACATAACCATATACAAATATGTATTGCTGTCTAGCTGTCGAACAGTGGCCAGGAGCCAGGACTGTACCGAATGAATGAACAAGGAATCTCTGGAATTGCTGCGCTGCGATGGTCTATTTGCTGCCACCCACGGAATCCGAACGTCAGAGTTAACGGGTACGGAAGGGAGGAGACCCCATCTCCAATACACCCAGTTTTTGGTGGTCTCTGGTGTGAACGCCGAAGTACCACAATGGGTGAAGCAGTCAAAACGTGTTGTTTCGGCGGTCTAAATGTTGGTGCACGTCGCAATATTAACAAAAGTAATTGGTAAGCCTGCATATTAACAAGGTAGCCGCTTGAGCAGGTGGCTCGGACCAGCCTTGAAAAGAGGCGCGACACTCTAGCACCCTACGCCTTACCAAAATGAAATCCCACATCGGTGTGGGGGTTTAGATGCTGCTATATTCACGAAACAGACCAGCAAAAGCTGACATGCGTTGGTCAGTTTTCTGCACGTGACTTAGGTATACATCAACAGCGAAAGGTGGCCAAACGAATGTAAACAATTTTGGCATTTATATTTGTCCTATGACCTAGATGGGGGTACGGTGTATCGTGGGGATACGGACCCCGTGACGCGATTGCACGTACCTGCCAGAAACAAATATGCACGCTATAAAGGAGTAGAAACACCAAACTAAGGACTATCGGCACATGCAAGTATTCGCGAAGTATTAATGAGCCTATCAAGTACTGGGGGGTTGCTGTTTAGACTGCACCGCAACGTGTCAGGTTTTGATGATAGCAGTTCTCCGAGGTGTCCAACATATAGCGGTTGAGAGTGTTTAGCAGACACATGCCACGAATACGTGCTTCCAATACACGGGTACCAGAATAAACGTTATGCAGCTTGCATCGATATCTGCCGCGATCAAGATAGTTGCTGAAGGCAACGTCAGGGGCATAACGGTACGAATGGAAACAGTGAATAATACGTCAGCCATGTATAACCCACCGGTGGGCACATCTACGCAGATATACATGTTTACACAGTGCTAATCGGCTAAACCAAGCCGGTGGCGAGGGTTTGTTTCCTTATCCGCCCAACGGCGGATTTGTTTAAGCCGGCACTACGGCTGACGTCTCAAGGAGCTCTTGGAACAACTGTGGAGGGGAATGTTCTGTGTACGGTGAGCCCGATAGCATCACCTCTCAAGTTTAATTTATGTTTGCTACGCAAGGTCATCGGCTGCCGGCAGCAAGCGAGTATTGCGACTACACTGTTTAAACGTTTTGAACGTTAGTGTACAGCATGGCCTGCACAGCGGCACAACTATATGCGGTATTATTTACCATTCTCACCTCCGGAGTATGTGGTCGGTATATAATCGGTAACGTCTCTTCCAACGGTGGAGGTGGAAGCTGACACGATCTCCACAACCGAACCTGCAAGAAGAAAATACCAACCGCGAGTGTTTATTCAGTGATAGCCTACACAAACAAATGGTTGAATTTCCGGCCCGTTTGACGGGATGTCGGTCGTAGTCTTGTTGGAAGCACACGCAGGTACCAAGGGGGTTTCAACACAATGGGACAACAAGAGTGGATGTAAGAAGGCTGGCCATCCCCTCAGTGGGCTTGGAGAAAGGGCTCGGAAAATCTACTACGAAGTGAAAGATGCGTAGTATAAAAGCAGAGAGTAAGTGCATGGCGCTCTCCACCGACCCCGAGGGAGCTACCCCCGCGTCCGCGGAGGCACCAATCCAAGACCTGCCATTCCCGAAAGCGCGCCAGCTAAGCGGAGGAGCGATGCCGGTCTTCAGGTCGTTCACAAAGACAACCATCAGTAAGAGCCCATGACCCATGGCCGGTTGCCGACATTTTGCGATTAAACACTGCTGTAGTAAGACCACGAGGTAAGCTGCGAGCTCAAGCGTGGCTTAGTTGTCCTGATACAATGTAGTGTTGAGCGCGATGCACGGACTTAATAACACCACATTCGCCTGGTACATCGCGCGTACTCGGGTGGCATTTTGGGATGCCGAGATGTTGGTTTTCTAAGGAGAAGCGGGTTCGGGGTACTACTAAATGTACAGTCTCGTAGCTGCAGAGAGATCGAACACTGCAAGCAAGGTACAGGTGTACAGTGAGATCGAACCCACGCGTCTTCAAAATAAAGACCTTCGCTCATATCGTCTGACAGTTTACCCCCATAGGTCGCCTACAATGCATGTATGGATCAGAGCCTAGGAGGCAATATGCCTACGTCGTGTGTGTATGTGTGTGTTTATCACATTAAACCTTCCTTTCTACTCGTCGACATCCAGCTCTTAGACTGGATCAAACACTTCACTCAAATACCACTGTAGACAGAGACCGTGAACACAAAAATCATAAGCCACTCGATAACGATGGCAATAGCCCGACCGAGCTCACCAACGATAAGGTAACAGGGAAATTACAATACACGGGATTACGGCGGTACTAGTAAGCTCCTTTCAAAGATTAAAACGGAATCGAGGGTTGGTTATCACCTGGTACATATAATGACCGTACGGTGTGCTTTGAAATATACGTTATATACATATATCAGATCTACAGGTGCACCTGGTTCAGATATAACGTCGACCACATGTCCCAGATATAATATATACCAGGTAGATTAAAAAGACTACGTAACACGAACCACGTAAGACCCAGTCAGCCTTTCACCGGGCAGTTGGTATTGTTCCCCCTGTCGAATACACTAGTGTGCCACACACACGCACAAGTTGGGCATTATGGGGGTCGTACACCAGGTATACCAAGGGTGCACGCGGATCTGAATCGAGTCATCCCAAGGTAGGGGCGCAGCAGATTTTCCTGAGCTCCTCATATGAGGAGGTCAATATCTCACCCGAAACATGACTTCGGTAACTTTCGTTCGCGCAACCCGACCAAAACTTCCAATGCGGCAGTCCAAAACAAAATTTACCAGTAAAATAATAATAGTATCCGGTGGTTGCTCAAGTGAGGAGCACAACCGGTCAGAAAATATTGAGCCTAAAAGTGGTACCCCTACCGTGGGATTGCTCAATCCCAGATACCCCACTAATATTGGAGGGTAAAATATAAAGTTTTTGTTTTTTTTTCGTGTGTTTTTCGTTTGTCCCACACGCCTGCAGACGCTGCTCTATGTACGTGTGCCTAGCGTGTACTACTACTGCTTGTCTTTGGGTGTGTACACAATGCTTTATTCAAACATATACTGTACAAGGAATGTGTTGATATATCTAGGGAGGGTGGGAGTTGGGGAATCACCACCACACTCGCCACACCAGCCACTCGTAACAAGATTAAAAAACAGTAACGCTGGGTGGTGTTGTATTGTCTAGAAGGCCTTGCCTACCCTTGGGAATGCGGAGACGACTCACCAACATCCCCCGCTATTGGTTAATAAATATTTTTGTATGGAGTTTATTTATATAGGAAATAGTATAGTACTGCGGATTATGGATGGTATGATTTCGTTTATAACCCTGAGCAGAAACGCTGGGTGGGGTTGTATTGTCCAGAAGGCCTTGCCTACCCTTGGGAATGCGGAGACGATTCACCAACATCCCCTGGTATTGACTAATATAGGTTTCAGTATGGGGTTGATTTATATAGGAAATAGTATGGTACTGCGGTTTATGGATGGTCTGATTTCGTTTATAACCCTAAGCAGAAACGCTGGGTGGTGTTGTATTGTCTAGAAGGCCTTGCCTACCCTTGCGAATGCGGGGACGATTAACCAACATCCCCTGCTATTGGTTGATATAGGTTTTAGTATGGAGTTGGTTTATATAGAAAATAGGATGGTATTGCGGTTTATGGATGGTCTGATTTCGTTTATAACCCAAAGCAGAAACGCTGGGTGGTGTTGTATTGTCTAGAAGGCCTTGCCTGCCCTTGGGAAAGCGGGGACGATTCACCAACATCCCCTGGTATTGGATTGTATAGGTTTCAGTATTCTGGGTGGTGTTGTATTGTCTTGAAGGCCTTGCCTGTCCTTGAGAATGCGGGGACGATTCACCAACATCCCCTGGTATAGATGGATATGGGTTTAAGTATGGAGTTGGTTTATATAGGAGACAGTATGGTAATTCGGTTTATGGATGGTCTGATTTCGTTTTTATAGGAGTTAGTATGGTATGTACCCCCCTATACGCCGGAGGGTGCCTAAACAAAACAATTGACACCCCCCCCCCTATATTTGGTTTCCCAAAAATAAAATTTGAAGTGTGGTGTCAGATTTGTTTTTTTCGTGCACCCTTGGGTATACGGTATATATTTCCCGCAGTTCGCACGATCCAAAATACCCCATCCAGATCAGTGCAGATTGCAAATATGTCGTATGAGTTTCGACAGAATCCTCGATTTCACAGCGGTCGTCGTATTATGCTCATTCACATATACTGGGTATTTTAATATAAGTCTAACTCGAATCATGGACATACATACGTACGCGGCCGCAGTTATGGGATAACTTATCATCGCTATTTAATAGTAAATGTAGGAGCATACAGACAGCTAATGTCGAGGCCGTGACGCCACCTGTCAGCAGTTACCTTGGACGCATAGCAGGACAGCTGGGCTAGAAGGGAGGACTTAACGCTTAGGGTGAGATATTGAGTACGTACCTCATGCGAGGAACTCAGAACAATAAGCCTACACACCTATACGGCAGTGTCCCCTATAAGACAGTGTGGCACTGTGTGTGCGTGTTCTTCACATTAAACCTTCTTTTGTACCCGTCGACATCCAGCACACCCAGTGTCCGTGCCGATTCGTCATCCAAGGTACCAGTTCTGTGGTCACAAAACTACGACACAGAGATACTACGCTCAGTACAGTAAGCAGAGCAGACAATGCAACGCCATACACGACAGGCACTACTTTTTATCGTATATACGGATATCTAACAGCAGTATTGATAGTAGAAGCTCAGAAAATATGCCACAACCAGTAGTTGAAGTCCCCGACAGAATACGTGTCGGAAGCAACCACACAATAACAGAGTGTATAAGCCCGTACAAGTTCATTACAGCATATTATAGCAGAACGTAACCGCGCAAGCACGTTCATTAACAAGTACCGGGCACATTTACAAATGCATACATACCATACCAGAACATGATAGCCCGTGCGGGTGCGATATCAGGCACCGGATAGATTTTACAGGTACTAGGCAAGGGAAATACGATGCCAGCAAGCGATTATTTACCGTTTACGAATCAGGACAGCCATCAAGGCGATATGTACAAGCCAGCAAGTGCTCATTTACCTCTTACAACCATTGAAAGGGAATCAAGGGTTGGAACAGTCGTTTCCTGGGAATCAAACGCTGAGCACCACCTCGCAGTAGAGTACTTGTGCTACGTGGTGGCTCCACATAAGCTTCGAAGTAGCGTCCTGATAATAGGTGGTGGATCCACATAAACCCACAGAATATATATATATATATATATGTTCGTATGGTGCACATATGTAACCCTTGAGGAGAGTACTTCTTGACAAACGACATTAAAACATATATATATATATCGGTACAGCAGCAGTAGTACCAGGTTAATAGATGAGCTACACGCTCTTGTACATATCGCGTACGTACAGTAGGACTTCGATCACACCCGGCGAGTCGATGGCGCTATACCAATCACCGATATCTTTGGTCGGGTTGGAGTAGTATATCTGTTCTCCCTACGGCAAAAATCAACCCGACCAGACCCAGTCAGCCATTACCCGGCAGTTAGTAGTGGTTCCACTGTGTCGTACACCGCGGTGTAACCAGCATTTAGTGGTACACTCTAAGGCCATGTCAAAGGGGCAAACTACTTGTATGACACTAATCAGAGAATGAAGCGTGCCACTAAACGCAAGCACTTTTTATTTCGCCTTACGAGTAGTCGCCATACGCACGCACATGCGCGGGTGACAGGTATACGGTAGATAATACTGGATATACATTCCAGAAGAAACTGTTAGCCGCCCATATGATGGCTATTACCCGCCATACAGTACTCCATATGACATATATTTGGTTTTGGTTTGGTGAGGTGAAGCAACTCGTTGAGGCGGGCACTAATAATGTATGTTCGTCTGTCGCGACATTACGATGTGCGTTATCGCAGGGATACAGTCAGGAAGACATAGTAAGCATATAATCGGGTTCTCCGAGCCAAAGATCTCGTGTATTGTGCCTTTAGCACCGGTGACCACCTCATCGTTGCACCCCTACCGTAGGTGCAAACCTATAGCCAGGTTCGAACATATGAGTTCACCTGTCGCATAGGTGCAAGCCGGGTTCGAACGCATGATTCACCTGTCGCTACCGTGCAAGCTTAATCACGGAAGCATGATATACAGTTGCCTTAGGCAGCGGTCGGCCACCTCATCGTTGCACCCCTACTGTGTTCAAACATAAAGCCGGGTGAGCACACTTTAAAATAGACTAATAGTCAGTGCATGCTTATTAATAATAGGTACCGAATACAAATATGCAGTGGCGGTGTCGGGCACAATGTAGGTATACGTACTGCACTAGGCTATGGAATACGACGCCAGAATGTATTTAATGGATTTCCTCTTATCAAGCAGGGCTGAACACTATGAAGACTTGATCAGCACCTGGGAAGAGCGTGCCGATACTAATAAGTACGTGTTCAGTATAAACCCATGGAGATATATGGATGGTCCAGAAATGAACCGTTATAAGAGTGACGACCACAACACCTCAGCTACAAGAACCACGCCATGCTTCTGTTTGGAAAGACGAACTACAAAATTAGAGCCATATATATATGGACATTTAGGTACATATATAACGGTACGTACAGCACAGATCTCAGATATATACCTGGAGGAAGCGAGTGACGACCACAACATACCAGATATACCGGTAGGAAAGTGAGAGTCGTCATCACGTGCACGTACCTTCGTTGGAAAACAAACCTCTTGAAATTATAGCTATTAATATATATATCGCCATGAAGGTGCAGCAGTACGTACAGCTGTACTAGATGGACATCTTGGTACATATACCGGTACGTACAGCACAGATCTCAGATATATACCTTGAGGAAGCGAGTGACGATTATACCAGATATAGGAAAGTGAGAGTCGTCATCACGTACGTGCATGTATCTCCGTTTGAAGACAAACCACTTGATAGTATAGCTACTGTACATATATCGACATGAAGGTACAGCTGTACGTACAGACAGGCAGTACTATTAATAGGTGTATTGGGCGGGGTGTTGAATACACAATTTAGTTATTTTCCGGAAGGAAGCCTGCCGCTATCGAATGGCCAGGTCATCGAAAGCAGTACTAGAGAATGCGTACGGTACTGTATTGGGCGGTGTGTTGAATGTATTATTGCGTTCCTTTCCGGGAGGAAACATGCCGCTACCGTATGCTGAGATCATCGAAAGCAGGCATCACGCCATACTCCCGTGGGGAGGACAAACTGCATAAATTAGAGCCATTTTTATGTAGACAGTTAAGTTCAGCATGACAGGACGTGCAGCACAACCATATAGAATAAAGTGAAAGTCACTATCACGTACCTTCGCCTTGAGAACAAACCACATATATTTATTGGTTGGGGGGAGTTGCCGTGGTGAAGCAACTTGTTGAGGCGGTCAGTGATTGTTGGTGGTAACGCCTATTTCGGCTGTGGTGTTACATATATATATGATTGCGATGTGAGTATATTCCCGTCTATTCCAGGTATATATGTATGTGCGTCACTTCCATATATATCCATGTGTGATACCTATGTTACAGAGAACGGAGGGTATCGTGCGGTTAACAGTAGTAAGATCTGATTGTTACTTAAACGCAGCGTAGATAGGTGGCGTCGTAGAGCGGCATAGCAAACAGTAAGAGAGATCACCTCGCCTACGTACAGTTGACATTGTTAGCATATGGACGTTGAGACCCATACATATCTATTGTGTTGTGCAGTCACTACGCACTGATACGACTATATGAGTATCTTAGTCTGGATATTCGGGTAATTGCAATATGCGGATAGATTCTGAGTTTGTCTTACTCGTAGTGCGCTCTGTTGTATGCCCAATGCATCTTCATCAGGAACGATGCTGAGAACGTTGCTAGAACGTTACTCTAACGTTGTAGAGAACATTGCAGGGATGTAGCTGTCCATAGCATGGGCATTTGACCGAGATGGTCAGGTGCAGGCATCCCCCACCTCGATCACTCTACTTCTCTCCTCTCTATTCTCTTCTCTTCTCTTCTGTTCTTCATTTTCCATTGATCTCCCTGAGGTCAATCTTCTTTCCAATATGGCCACATAACCGCCTTTTCAAACCATGACTTTTCTTCTTCTCAAGTGATCTTCACAGACACTTCGGTGCCACCTCTGCCATCTCTCTCCGCAGAGACAGAGCCTCGACACACGCGTCATTCGTTCAGGTTATGCGCCCCGACTCTGGTCTACGCAACGGCTGGCACCACGGAACGACGTCTCCCGGCGAGCTCGTCACGTTTCACATCGGAGAAAGTTCAGTTTTTTTAACTGCGGAGGAATTCGATTTTTGCTCCAAAAATCAGAAGATTATCATCCACCCGCCTGCATCGACATCGCCTTTCGTCATCGATTTTCATCAAGCTCGTTCGGCCGGGTTGCTACAAGGAGTACTGCTTTCTCACTTCTACGCGCGAAGCAGGTAAGGAGACTGCTGTCACGCTTTTACGCGGATATCATGTACGAGTAATGAGTCCGGCTTCACGCTTCTGTCGCGAAACTCGTACTCGTACATTCAACACCGTTTTCACGCTGTAATTGCAAAAAAAAAGCCACCGACTATTTTTGTAACATCACACGCAAAGCTTTGTCTTCGATGCTGTGATACTTTGAAGCTGTAAGCGCGAAACAAGTCACAACCCCATTTCTGCTCACAGCACGCGAAGCAAGTTCCGCACTACTTCCACGCTGTAAAGCATGAAGACACGTTACAAGACCGCTGTTTTTCCGTCATCCCAATCAAAGTTAGTTTCGAGCCGGCTCCACGCTATTCATAAGCATGCGCGAGGTCGTTATCAAAACCGTTTCTTCAAGCTATTATGCGCGAAGTACGTACACATAGATTTGCCCTCGTGCATGTACCGCCGAGAAGACCTACACGTGCTGAATCATGCAGCCAGGTCCTTGACAAATCCGCTACTCCACGTAGCATCGGGGGCATTACCACCTACCTACATCGAGGCATCCATTTCCAGCAACGGCTTTACGTTTTTCATACGGAAGCACGACTTAAGACTCGGAAGGAAAACTCATCCTCGCCCGTATGGGGAGAAAGCCAACCAGCGTTGCATCACGCAGCAAGGCCGTTGATGCAATCGGCTACTCAGCCTGCCACGGGAGAAAACTCCTGTCGGTTTGTCTGCTACTTTTAGCTTCTACATCTACGTCTACTACTGCTACTGCTGTACGAGAAAGCTGCAACATCACTACTTCGGCTTCTGGAAGCATCGACGGTCTACCCTGCAGCAATTCATTCAGACTTTGCTTTTCACGCTTTTCTTTAAGAATAGCAGACGACAACACATCCACCTGCGATTTCACCAGGGTTTAGCTCCACAACAGCACCACCATAGCGTTCATCAAGAAGCTGGCCATCACCATCTCCAGCGCATTGGGGACCAACTACGTATTCGGTGAGATCCTTGCCGAAATGCAAACACCGCTTAACAGGCAAGTGCGGAATTCATCGCAAAGAGGGAATTCTACACCTTCTTGTTGCATGCTTCGTATGATCTGGGGAGAAAATTTGCTTTTGCATCGCGAAACGCGGCCCAACCACAACAACATCTACCGGCACTCGCACTCTTCGAGCAACACGGCCCAGCACAACATTACGGACTGACTACGGGTACTGGCCTCCACCACCTCTTCAGCTCTTCATCGCCATCATCAACATCATATCACAGCCATCTTCACCTACTCGTACATCTTGGTTTGCTCTGTTTCGACTTGTTCTTCACAACAAGACCTTCTACATAAGATCATCAGCAGCAGCACCACTTATTTTCTTCAACTACTACTACTATTACTACATGTTCAACAAGGTCTCCGCAAAACCAGCACGAATAACGAAGATCGTCATCAGCATGCGCATTCCTTGGGTCTCTTCTTTATCTTGGTTTTCGTGGAGGGGGGTATCTTTTTTTCACTTTTTCTCGGTTGGCTTTGCTGTGTGTATAGAGTATTTTCACACGAATACGTTTTTTGTAAGATCATAGAAAACATGATGTTTGCCGTACCGGATACAAATCTGTATGGTTATCAGTTGTTCCTTAGCTTTCCACAGATATATATATTTTTTAGTACGTATCATATATACACACTCACAATGCTGACTGTATTTCACACATATCAGTATATAGCTGGACACATACCTGTATACGTCCACGTTTTCTTTTCGATACCGTTCGATTTCTTAGTCCTAGGATCCATTGGGGCGTAGCACAAGTGCAGTAGACACTTTCCTAAGTTTTATCTGCTAGGATATAGCTCGCGGGGCAACACCACAGCATCACGGGTCTATTTTGCTATACGATTGCGCCTAACGTAGTCTATTGCCGTACTATCTGTACTCGTAAACTTGTTGCGAGTACGTACGTACGTACATTCATGTACAAAACTGAACAGTACACTTTTCGGCTGTACTCGACGAATGTTATCAGCTTTATACTTCGGGTTCATGTGCTCTATGTATTAAGTCAGGGGGCGCGTTGAACACCCAGCAGACGGGCTGACGCTTTTTGTCTAGGGTATACATCGCTGGTATTCACACCACGGTTTGTTTTATTCTTTGACGTTGCTTATACCAGGTACTACTCTGTAGGATCCATATGAGTACGTACGCACGTCTATACTACACACTGGACACACGTCTCGGTTTTATCACGTGCCTCTTCAACTATCCAACGTTGACTGCTGGACAAATAAGTATTAACACGTACTTGTACACACAGTAGGTCGTTGCTATTTTTGTCTGGGAACACACCCCCCGACTTTCTTTGTTCTGCAAGTTTACGTACTATTTCCGTAGGTCTGTTATTGTAGCATTCAATTGAGGGGGCGGGTTGCAGGTGCAGCAGATAACTTTCTACGCTTTTCATTGTAGGTTATGACTCAGTGGTCATGCACTATGACTCATTGGTCATGCACAACCACACTTAGCTTTTCTGACATGAGTAAAACCATATTGCCTCCGTCATCACACGGGACTGAATATGTAGTGAACTTGGTGTTTACTGTTTTCCATATAGCCGCTGCATTCGCGCAGGGCTGAATATGTTGTACCTTTCTTTCATTCTTCACTCGTTCATTTATATTTTTTTAGTATCAGGTTTCTACACCGTAAGCGTTACTCTAGCTACTGAATTTTATCACAGGGGCGTGTTAACATATGGTAATTGAGATCCATACGTAAATATTGTGATGTGCAGTCACTACGCACTGATACGACTATATGAGTGTCTTAGTCTAGATATTCGGGTAATTGCAACATGCGGATATATTACTAGTTCGTCTTACTCGTAGTGCGCTCTGTTGTATGCCCAAAGCATCTTCATCAGGAACGATGCTGAGAACGTTGATAGAATGTTACTATAACGTTGTAGAGAACATTGCAGGGAACGGTACACACTACGGTAGAATGTAACTGTCCGTAGCATGGGCATTTGACCGAGATGGTCAGGTGCAGGAATCCCCCACCTTGACCACTCTACCCCTCTCTTCTATAGTCCCTCCTCTTTTCTTCTTCCTTTTCCATTGATCTCCCTAAGGTCAATCTTCTTTCCAATATGGCCACATAACCGCCTTTTCAAACCATGACTTTTCTTCTTCTCAAGTGATCTTCACAGGCGCTTCCGTGCCACCTCTGCCATCTCTCTCCGCAGAGACAGAGCCCCGACACACGCGTCATTCTTTCGATCATACTTGATGCCGTCCGTCGTATCAGCTGTGACACCTGCTCTACGTGTCAGCACCAAGCTTGGTGTCAATAGAAGCGCGTACATGCCAAACGGAAGTACTATATCGTTGCAGGTCTGGATATCCTATTTGTCGCGGATGGATGACAACACTTGGTTTCACCTACGTTTAGAAACATCGAGTATTACATGACGTTGCATGTGTGGGTATTCCATGAAACCCCATGTTTAAATACGTCAAATACTCTCGTTCACGAGATGTTGGAGCCTAACCTGCTGTCGTCATTGTTGTTGCTCTGGCAAAGACGCCTGTTTACGCCGGCTTCACATCGTAACATTCGTTCTAGGCTACTACAGTGGATCAACGATACGCAAGGCCCTTACGTATTGGTATTCTTTGTTAGAGGTGCAGTTTTCGTGGGCATATACGCCCATCCTTCTAAACACAACCCTCATGTTGTTCACGTTCGAATAGAATTTTAACAAACCCGGTTAGTTTCATGCCTACGAACTCCTCGCCGCTCAGCAGTTTGTCAACAGGAAGTTGGATATGGAAACATATTTGGTCGTAAGCAAAGTGTTCTGTTTTCCCGTTATTGATATCGTCCAGATACCCGAGGCCACTTGCCAGACCCACATGCCAAATATGCCTCGTTGACAAGTATAAGCAACGACGTTCACACTATCCTCGTGGGTACAACCATACGTCAGATACATGCACACTTATGAACGTCCCCTTTTTTTTGCAATGCTAAGACGGTTTGATTTTAGAGGTGAAGTTGCTCTTTCGAGGAACACGTCGTGGTAAACGTCATCACGTACATCGATATTCCATACCAGGTATGCAAGCCATATTGGTTGTACGAAACAAGGGGAACGTAATTGAGCGATTGCGAATGTTGTAGGCCGATCCCAATACATTCCATGTCGTCTAATCACCACCTATCACGTAGATGGACGCCGTTATTATATTTCGGGACTACAGTAGTGCGGGATCAAGCCAACATGAATATAATGACAGCCGGTCTGCGTGTTTCAGACCTATGTTCCTGTTGGGCATGTGGATGAATATTGTTTCCGTGATTGGTGATTCTGGCAAATCGACCGAAGTACATACCAACCGATATAGACGCCAAGCGGATTGTTTTGTGACAACATCAAACCGTACCAGCTGCTGAACTACGACCTATCTAAGCGCTCCAGCTTGCGACACTGCCGAAGTGCTTCACACTGGCTCAGGGGCGCCACTCAAAACATGGTGTACTCTGCCCACGACCATTTGATAATGCCGGTCGGAAGGACATGAGTCTACAGTACTATGACAGCTAATAATCGGGCCTGGTATAAACGATACACAGTCTTCATCGGCTGCCAGTATTGGAGTACTGCCGAATAATTTGTTGTAAGCCTGGATATAGCCATAACGACAACCTTATTTGTGGCGTTCATGGTGTGCACAAGTTGTGGTTGGTTCATGATTGGTTATCACTGCCGACATGAACCTGGATGGATAGGTGCATATTGTGCTCAACGTGAACGTTATGACCGCGATAAAAACGTAATGCTAAAATCCACATACTCGGAACCAGTGTGAGGACTGAATTTTCATGTCTCTGGACATCTTGCCAAAATCAAACAACCATTCCCGACGTGTGAAGCAGGCGCGCATGTGACACTTGAGTCAGACTGCATGATTCATCCTGATGCGTCCATCTTTTATTTTGTTTACAAGGCGATCGCAAACAAACGTGTAACATTCGTTAGTGCTGCCTGGTCGTTGCATTTAAGCACACAGGAAATACAGGTGTAACCTGAAAAGGGTGTCGAACTTAAATCGAAGTCGATGCAAACATTTTTGGGTTGTTTCCTACGCTTCGGCGATCGATGATTCCATGACGATGTGTGTACATGTATCATACACGTAATCGGCGTGATACTATGATCCCCGAATACCGTTGCACAAGTTCGAATACTTCGGATACTCCGCACCACGTTTACGTCTTAACTCACCTTCGGCTGAGTTGTGGCCAAAAGCGGTGTGGCCGTCGATAAATATATCTGAGTCATGGGCGTAGATGGCACCTGCCGTTCGAACATTTGTCACGACGGGGTTTCCAGTTAAAACACGTGAAAAGCTTGACAGCCCTTGCATATACTTATTGTTGTCTTGTATACCTGGTAGGTACCTGTATTGGTCGTATACCGTAGGTGAATTCTTCCGCCATGGGAGGTGGATGTTAAGTCCAGTCACAAGAGGGTTGGACTCCGAGGCGAGCAGCTCATTGTCCTCGACACATATACTTTCGAGTGCAGTGCAATGTGTTTTGACGGATGGAGATGATTTCCAATGGCAGCGATTGACTGTGTTGTCTACCAGCGTAATGGAAAGGATCAAGGTGGTCGGTGACATGGAGGAGCGGGTTTTTGGGTCAAGTAGGTAATGCGTTTCGATTATAACGCGAAGGTGGTGTTACCCTTGCGAGGTTCGACCATATTTCGCCAACTGCCTGACGTAGTAATGAGGCGCGCGAGCGCGAAGCGCGAGCCTTTTTTTCATTGATTTTTCAAAAGAAAAAACAAACTGTTGATAGCGGCTTGCATGAGGGCGTGTAGGGTGCAAATTTGATTATTAATATGTGTGTGTCACAGTCAACATCCACGTTCGTACATCGCACTCACAGCACCAACGCCAGTCCCGTCGGGCTCTGTGCACGCACAAATTTTAACGAAGTCTTCTTGTGCTGGTTTCGCTGTAACTCGTCCAGAGTTGGTTGAGCCAGGAGCGGCAGCGTGTGCTTTTAGAGGCACATGACCAGAGACTTTTTTTGGAACATTTGTTTTTCACAACGTTTTCTTTTTTTGAAATACAGAAGGTATTTATTATGCCGAACAACACGATAGACCCAAGCGTGGGGGCATCGAGTTTAAGTGCTAGACCGACAAGACGAGCGTACAGTGACGTTGGCCCTGGCCTCGTGTGTCCTACTGCTGCTGCTGTTTACTGTTGTTCCGTTGTTGTTGTTGCTGCGGCCGCCACAGCTGCTGCTGCTGCTGCTGTATGCTGATGATTTTGTGGGCGATGCACATGGCTGAATCATGTTTTGTTTTAGTTCGGAACGTATATCGTAACGGTTATGTTTTTTAAGTTCTACCGAACGAAACCCGACTCTACCTGTAGGCGGCGACCAAAGCAACGTGCGGGCCGTGTCCCGACGACATGATGCGGGTGACATTTAAAGGCCCACCCTCCCACTGATGAGGGGATGGGTAAGTTCTGCTGTAGATGCCGTACAGCAGTAGTAGTGGTGGCACCTGTGCTAGGAGAATATCGTTTTTTGGACACCACGACGGACTTTGGTTTTCGTTTTATTGAGTTCTACCGAACGAAACTCAATCTAAAGTACCAGTAGGCAGAATATTTTCGACCACAGCTACGTTTGGGCCGTCTCCCTAAGACATGAAGCAGGTGGTATTTGAAGATCTACCCTCCTACTGATGAGGGCATGGAGACGCTCTGGTGTAGCTGTCGTACACTAGTGGTAGTGGTGGCACCTAGTGCTACGAGGATATCGGTTTGTTGGACACACGTATATATATCAGGTTTATAATTTTCCATATGCCGAATAACAATACGAACAAGGTACGTGTTCCGTTGAAGAAGCAGGAGACACACGAGAAATTGAGTACGAGTACAGAGGGTTCAAGTGTTAGACCGACGAGCCGAGCGTATTACAGCGACGCTGAGCCTGGCCTCGTGTGTCCTACTGCTGCTGCTGCTCCGCTGCTACTGTTGCTCCAGCCGGCACAGGTGCTGCTGCCTTATGCTGACGTTTTTGTTTCTCCAAGAAGAACCAATCAAAGCACGTATGTATACGTACCTGTTCGTTCGTGTTGGTTCAGCACACAAGTATGTTTCCAGCGTGATGCATCGCAGATATGACTACTGCAGGTATTTGAGGTCGCGCCTCAATACCACCAATTACTAGTATACATAATAGATCGTGCTTTAGGTATCGTCGAATAGATCGGTACTATGTGGAGATCTTGGCAAATAAACGTTAGTACAGCCTGCCTTCGTGGGGTAGCGAGTTTGAACCTATTCGTCGGGAAATGGTGATACACGCTAAATTGAAGCGTGTGTATATTTATTGCAGCGCCAAGCCTGTACCTAGACGATCGTTGTCTTAAGACGGACATTTCTCGTCAAGAACACTATAAGAGCAACATGCCATTGAAAATTTGTCCTGTTGGTTGGATTGAGAGATATCCTCATCAAGCACATAAGTTGTTGCTAACTAAAACGTGTAGAAGCACAGCAAACGATGCTACCGATTGTATGCGAGCCCTAAAACTTTTGACGCTGTCACCTGGCATGCCCGTGTCCGTTCGTCCAGCTGTAGGTACATTATTCAACCCCTCCCAGTCGCATGACACTGTATCGCCTCTCCTACACTAGTGATCAAATACCAAGCTATCAGCACCACGGCTCTGAGCTCGCACTCACAATGCATGATACGCTTTTCAACAATATATACAACGTTTACCGACGGAATGCCTGTATGTATCACAGAGAGATCGGGCGCGGCGTTGAAATTACGTGACTGCTGGTACGGTAGGGGGGCGGCTTCTAAGTTCTACATTTTCAGTCGATCACAACAACGCGGCGGAGTGACTACTGTACATACCATATTATTTGCATTGCTAGTTTTGATAAAGTTTGGGTTTGCGATATGCACCATCATGGGATTGTTCGATACTCTGCGACAAACGAAAACAAATATGAATTTGGATTAACGCGCAGGGCCACTCCACCGAGCAGTGTAAACGTTGTCGAGTAAATGGGGGTATATAATATCTAGTATATATTACCTGGTATATAGGCATGTATTATATTGTATATAGTATATACCCCCTCCACTAAAGGGCGAGCTGGAGTAAGATGAGATAGCGTAGTCGAGAAAGTAGGAAGGATATGAGAGGGAAAAAAGAAGATATGCTGGCCATAGAGAAGTTTGGGAGTACAATACAGAAGTAAAAAAAAGGATAGAAAGAGGGAAGAGGCTGGCGCAAAGAAATAAGAGAAGGAGCACTTAGAGATATACGGGAGGTTAATAGAAGGCATATTAATTCATATGTTTTTTCACGGCCCCATAGACGTCGCGATTAAGGTCAAACTACAAAATCGTGTAGGGAACCTGGACCTGCCACAAAGAAGCAGGAAGTATACCAGTAGCTGGGAGGAGAGGAAGTAGATGCACAGATAGATGCGCCCTTGTGGCGAAGCAATACAGAGTATAGCTCATATAGTGGGACAATGTGAAATGTACAAGAAGGACGGAATGTATTAGAGGAAAAGGGGGGGGGAATACCCGAATGTGACACGGGGAAGTGTTGTACACAATATAGTAGCGAGAACATGATCGCAATCTTAGGAGGTACACGGTGGCCCCAGGCGGCGACAAAGACACGGGACGGGATTAGCGAAACGTTTACATGTAATTATCGAAACATCGTTATGAGCGCCCAACTGTTGGAGATGTCTCTATTAGGAGTAGGAACGGTGCTCCGTCTCGAAAGCGATACGTGGTCAATGGCCAAATGACGAAGACAATCAAAGCATTAGTACGCTCCCCCCTCCCCCCTACCGTACGGCTGGTGAAATCGAAAACCGAGCGCGCGCTACATCAACCTATTGTAGAACAAACATATAAGGGGGTGGAGTGGTAGGCCCTGCATTGTACATGCCTGTTACATGCTTGAACATGAGTTCACCGATGTAATGAAACTTAGACGGCACGCCCTGGTTATCGTCATAATATTCATGCTTAGAACGTCATTAACGACATTTGGAGTGCCTTTTGCTCGAGCAAAACGTGACACGCGTAGCGCTCATTTGGTTTGTACGTTATACATGGCATACAGACTCGAATCCAGAAAGTGTACACGTGTTCTCGGGATAAAACTAACACATGCACCGTAGTGGTCCAGGCGGTAGATTTTCCTGCTGCTAGGCCACGGATCTAAGTCACGGCGCGGAACCATCTTATGAAAGCAGCAGTGCAATTATTTTACATGAGAGTGGAATCTATACGGAAAATATGAAACGTACACTATTCGGTTTGAAAAGGTGGCGAGTTGTCGCACCGTGGTAACCGGGTAAACCTCGTGAAATGCGAACCAGCGTGATATATATAGTACACGTCGGAATTCTCCACGGCAAGTGACAGAAAACTTCACGAACTCGCCAGTTTTGTACGCCACATCACATCTTGCGACGGCACGAAATTATGATGATGCTGAGATAGTCAAAACAGTACGTACCTCCATATAGCGCCGTATTTGCTTCAAATGAAGTGCTACCATCGACGTAGATTGACGAATGGGACGCAAATAGAGCACCTGTTCATTCACAGGTGAAGGCGTTAGTCTGGTGCAAGAAAAACATATTTTTATCCGCGCACAATACAGTTCAAAACGCAAATCGAAAACAATCGTAATGGATATCAGCGAGCAAGTTCGGTAACATACTTGTACTGAGAGAAAATCAAAGAAAAGCGAATTGTTGCGACAAAGCATGCTTAGGGCTTTGCATATTAGTGGGATGTGTATGTTTACCTCTGGCTCATGAACGCTTTCGTTGATTCTTATTATTGTTTCGAACCGCAACTGAAACATTGTACATACATCCAGTGAATAGGCCTACACAACCAGCATTGCGATCTACGAGACGGAATACCTGGCACTGTATGTACGAATGTATATTTCACTTTTTTTCCATAAATGTACAAAATACTGCCGATTGAGTGTCTTGCGTCGTTTCTCCGGTGCATAATACTCCGTACACTGCACAGGAAGATCAGGACGTCTGCGCAGTTACTTCACCTAACCATAGCATGTGCTAAAGCAGGACAATGTCGACGTTGTCCCGGCGGCCGGCATGCTAGGCGATTCCCGTGCTAGATGTCGTTGGCACGAAGCAGGGCTACACGTGTGTCGAAAGGTTGGGAAACTTGGACTGCAAGAATACGCTCAAAACTAAATTTCCAACCGCGTGATCAGCCCACTACCCGGCGCCGCTCCCAACGCCCCGCCCATCGCACACAACTTACATACTGTATGGACATTTGTGGTGTCGAAAATATATGCGGGCTCGATTCCATGGTGTGGAGGCTACCGAGGTATCGAGTCATATTGTCATCCTTCAAAGCTACGTATACGTTTTGACTTCCTGGGAGATTACGCTCAACACACTATATCGCCTTGTGCACAGGATGATATTGGCACGAGAGCCCTTCGATCTCCATGATATATACACATATACTTAGTACTATGGTATAAACCCCTGCACGCCACTGAAAAACAATAAAAGAAAGTACACTCGGTTAAACGATAACAACCGAGAATAGTACATATCCTCGTAAATGTCTCCATCCCCTCACCATCGAAAGAAAAAGGGTGGGTGAGCGGGAGAAATCACGAATCACGAAAAACCTGGGCCAGCGAACGATCGCTGTCCAGTTGGAAGCAACAGCCCTGTTTGTTCGCGTGTTCTACCAGTCTACCAGCACCGTTCCGTGCGGTATCCACTTGGTATTCCCACAAGCGCGATGAACCAGATAAAGCTCGATGTTGCAAGTGAGCTACGTAGTGTACGTGCTCATCCAAAGATTATGAACCAGAACGCCAAATTCTCTCTATGACAACAAGCTACAGATTATGCTTATATCGGTTCCCAATCACGAATAATCTTTTCCTTTGTTGTACGTATCTTTCGAATTGCGTTGTATATTATCATTTTCTGTGGCATGGGAGGGAGAGCAGCTGGCTGACATGTCTACCGCATTATCAACTCCGTCATGCTCACATGTCCTTTGCCCACAAACGCATCTCCCTTCCTTCACTGTTTGGGTTATACTGTACGAATTCTCGGATGACTGAGACACCCAATGTCCAACACCATTGTACTCCTCCACAACCGAGGTTACTCCGAGACTTCTATAGTTTACCCATACAGTATCTTGACCTGGATGTCTTTGCAAACCCTTGCCAGCTGCTAGTTTACGAGACCCATGTCGCGCATGGCCCGCATTATTCCGGGTGTACACCATAAATGCATGGGACTTACACCTTCCTTCTCGCTGTATGACTCGCCCCAACACGTCACTTCCAGCCGCAAGCGTCGAGGCACTTCCTAACCTCGGCGAGTGGATGGCGGACTCTTTGGGCTTACGCCCCGACTTTCCAACTACATTTCTCAGGGTTTACAACGCTTGTCCATATCCCCACGCTCGTACTTGCTCCCCTGAACGGAATGAGGAAAATGGCGCGTGTTCAGGTTGCGCTGCATGACATGACAGTAGTGCCACCATAAGAGCAACGGCTCCGCCACCCCCACCAAGCTCAGAACACGGGCCCCGAACCTCGCTCCGTGTACGTACTACGCCGCTACCAACTTGAGCCTGGTCGCCGTTATGGCCGCGCAGTCGCACCTCAACCCAGACGTCATTAATACACTGAAGACGCCCTAACTGACTGTCGCCCAGCGGCATGGTACCGCTGTAAATATCGTTTCCCTGCCGGGACATGTGAGCGAAATTCCAATTATTGCTGCTCACAGTTCACCCATCAGTGTTGCGATTTCTGCCACTGAGGTCGACTATCTGCAAGCTTTCACGCACGAGACATATCAAACGTTTGTCTTTGGCTGTGAAGATACCCTCTCAGCGAGACACTCATTCACAACGCCATAATCATGTAGTCGTAGCCAACAATGTTGCATTAAGCTCTGCTGGACGTTTTTACATGTTCAGTGAAGTCTACACATATTATGTGCCTCATCGCTGCCGCCAGGAGTAACATCGAGATCACCCAGATGTTTGCCAGCGGCACTGTACCGCTGTGAGTTTCGTCACCTTTCCGCGACGTGTGAAAGAACATAGCAAACGTTGCTGGTCACGGTTCACCCAGCAGTTATACGAATTATGTCACTACGGCCGCCTCTCTACAAGTATCCCAGTCCGAGACCACTCGAACGTTAGGCTGTGAACATTCCCTCTCAACTCGTGGTGAGACACTCATTCACTACGCCATAACCATACAAGTATACTCGTAAATATTCATGTTACATCCACAACCTGCTGGACGTTTTTAGTGCATATAAAACTGTAAATATTCTGCGCCCCATCGCGACCGCGAGGGGTAACAGCAATACTAACCAGGTGCACTTTTTGTTAGCGGAATCGTGCCGCTGTAAGTATTGTCGCTCTGCCGCAGCATGTGAGCGAAATGTTGTTGCTCACTGTTAACAAACATAGTAAATAAGTTGGTAACGGTTCACCCAACAGTGATACGATTTCTGTCACTGCAGTCGACTCTCTACAAGTATCCACGTCGGAGACATCTCGAACGTCTGGCTGTGAAGATTCCCTCTCAACACGTGGTGAGACAGTCATTCACTACGCCATAACCACATACTCGCAAATGTTCATGTTACATCCACATCCTGCTGGCCATTTTTAGTACATATAAATCTGTAAATATTCTGCGCCCCATCTCGACCGCGAGGGATAACAGCGATAATACTCGGGTGCACGTTTGCCAGCAACGTCGTACCGCTGTAAGTCACTGCGGTCGGCTCTCTACAAGTATCCACATCCGAAACATCTCGAAAGTTTGGCTGTGAAGGTTTCCTCTCAACGCGTGGTGAGACACTCGTTCAATACGCCATAACCGCATACTTGTATGTATTCATCATCCACAACCTGCTGGATATTTTTAGTGCATAACATTCTGTAAATATTCTGCGCCCCATCGCGACCGCGAGGGGTTACAGCTAGAATACTCGGGTGTACGTTTGCCAGCAACGTCGTACCGCTGTAAGTCACTGCGGTCGGCTCTCTACAAGTATCCAAGTCCGAGACATCTCGAAAGTTTGGCTGTGAAGATTCCCTCTCAACGCGTGGTGAGACACTCATTCATTACGCCATAACCATACACTTGTAGATGTTAATTTCACATCCACAACCTGCTGGACATTTTCATTACATATATAAACTCGTGGATATTCATGTTACATCCACAACCTGCTGGATATTTTTAATGCATAAAATTCTGTAAATATTCTGCGCCCCATCGCGACCGCGAGGGGTAACAGCAAGAATACTCAGGTGCACTCTTGCCAGCAACGTCGTACCGCTGGAAGTCACTGCAGTTGACTCTCTACAAGTATCCACGTCCGAGACGTCTCGAACGTTTTGGCTGTGAAGATTCCCTCTCAACGCGTGGTGAGACACTCATTCACTACGCCATAACCATATACTCGTAGATGTTAATTTCACATCCACGCGCTGCTGTACCATTTTTAGTACATATAAATCTGTAAATATCCTGCGCCCCGTCGCGACCGCGAGGGGTAACAGCTAGAATACTCAGGTGGTTTTAGTACATATATATCTGTAATATCCTGCGCCCCATCGCGACCGCGAGGGGTAACAGCTAGAATACTCAGGTGATTTTAGTACATATATATCTATAAATATCCTGCGCCCCATCGCGACCGCGAGGGGTAACAGCTAGAATACTCAGGTGATTTTAGTACATATATTTCTGTAGATATCCTGCGCCCCATCGCGACCGCGAGGGGTAACTGCTGGATATTTTTAATGCATAAAATTCTGCAAATATTCTGCGCCCCATCGCGACCGCGAGGGGTAACAGCTAGAATACTCAGGTGGTTTTAGTACATATATATCTGTAAATATCCTGCGCCCCATCGCGACCGCGAGGGGTAACAGCAAGAATACTCAGGTGCACGTTTGCCAGCAACGTCGTACCGCTGGAAGTCACTGCGGTTGACTCTCTACAAGTATCCACGTCCGAGACGTCTCGAACGTTTTGGCTGTGAAGATTCCCTCTCAACGCGTGGTGAGACACTCATCCACTACGCCATAACCATATACTCGTAGATGTTAATTTCACATCCACGCGCTGCTGTACCATTTTAGTACATATAAATCTGTAAATATCCTGCGCCCCATCGCGACCGCGAGGGGTAACAGCTAGAATACTCAGGTGATTTTAGTACATATATTTCTGTAAATATCCTGCGCCCCATCGCGACTGCGAGGGGTAACTGCTGGATATTTTTAATGCATAAAATTCTGCAAATATTCTGCGCTCCATCGCGACCGCGAGGGGTAACAGCAAGAATACTCAGGTGCACGTTTGCCAGCAACGTCGTACCGCTGGAAGTCACTGCGGTTGACTCTCTACAAGTATCCACGTCCGAGACGTCTCGAACGTTTTGGCTGTGAAGATCCCCTCTCAACGCGTGGTGAGACATCCATCCACTACGCCATAACCATATACTCGTAGATGTTAATTTCACATCCACGCGCTGCTGTACCATTTTCAGTACATATAAATCTGTAAATATCCTGCGCCCCATCGCGACCGCGAGGGGTAACAGCTAGAATACTCAGGTGATTTTAGTACTTATAAATCTGTAAATATCCTGCGCCCCATCGCGACCGCGCGAGGGGTAACAGCTAGAATACTCAGGTACACTTTTTCCAGCAACATTCGGCTGTGAAGAGTATCTCTCACCCAGCAGTCCGCATGGGGAATCACTCGTTCATTATGCCACATTATATGAATCGTGCACGTACGTTTTGGATGTGAAGATGATCTCTCACCCAGCAGTCCGCGTGGGAATCACTCGTTCAGTACTCCGCATTATGTGTATCGTGCACGTACGTTTGGCTGTGAATATTATCTCTCACCCAGCATTCCGCGTGGGGAATCACTCGTTCAACATGCCATAGTTTATTTATCGTGCACATACAATTGGCTTTGAAGATTACATCTTACCCAGCAGTTCGCATGGGGAATCACTCGTTCATTATGCCACATTATATTTATCGTAATCACTCGTTCATTATGTCACGTTATAATATATCGTGCAGAATTGACTGTGAATGTTATATCTCACCCAGCAGTCCGCATGGGAACTCGCTCGTTCATTATGCCACATTATATTTATGGTGCACATATGGTTGACTGTGAAGATTATCTCTCACCCAGCAACCCGCGTGGGGAATCACTCGTGCATTTTCCCCACATTATATTCATCGCGCACGTACGTTCTGCTGTTAAGATTATCTCTCGCCAGTATCCCACTTGGGGAATCACTCGTTCAATCTACCACATTATATATATATAAATATCGTGCACGTACAATTTACCGTGAATATTATCTCTCACGCAGCAGTCCGCATGGGGAATCACCGTTCATTATGGCACATTATATATATCGTGCACGTACGTTGGAATGTGAACATTATCTCTCACCCAGCAATCCGCGTGGGGAATCACTCGTTCATTTTTCCACATTTTGTAGCGCATACGTTTTTGGTTGCGAATATTATCTTTCACTCGGCAGTCCGCGTGGGCAACCACTCTTAATAGTTCAATATGCCACGTTATATTTACCGTTCACGTACGTTTTATCTGAAAATGTGATCTCTCATCCAACTGTCCGCGTGGGTAATCACTCGTCCATGATGCCACATTATGTATCGCAAACGTACTGCTGTATGACATCGTCTTGCCGCGACGTCGTAATAATCAATGTATGCATGACCTTGCTCCGCTGCTGTACGGCCCGAGATTCCACTGGTTAATTGATGACATTGTTTTGACGTATGCTACAGTACGACTTTTCACACTGCTGTTCAGTTAGGGGCAATGTGAACATATACACCTGGTATAAGTTATCTGCGCCCCTTCGCAACCGCGTTAGAGGTACCAGCAAGATTATCCAGTGACACTACACAGCTGTTTAAATTGAGCATATACGTACTGCTGTTTCAGCAGACAAAACACTCACAACACTGTTTAACTAGAGCATATACGTACTGTTGTTTCAGCGGATAAAACAATCTGATAATTATTTGAAATATGATCATGCTGTGCAATGTGTGGTGATTCCTCCACTTTAGCTTCTTGCACAAGCAACCCAACTCGCTCGAACCGTTTCCAAACGCACACGCTCTCGGCCCATATAATCTGCGCCCCATCGCAACCGCGTTAGAGGTACAGCAAGATTATCCAATGACACTGCACACAGCTGTTTAATTTGAGCATGTACGTATTGCCGTTTCAGCAGACAAAACAATGTGACAACTCTTTGATTTTTTATTTTATTTTATTTTCTCAGTTGCTCGGGATGAACGATATCTTACACGTGCCATGTTTTGCGTCACCTTGCCGCAACGTATGAACCCAATAGCAATAATGCTCGATTGACACACCAACCGCCTGCTGCTGTACGCATTTGTTTGCGAGTCCTTGTGGTCAAACACATCATGTATTTTTTTGGTCAACTACAAAACATAAAATTGCCTGTGCCACTATTGCCTGTGCCCACAGGCAAGAGTATTCAGTTGACAAAGCCAACCGCCGTATACCTGGCATATCACACAGCAATAATATTGGGTTAGCACACCAACCGCCTGCTGCTGTACGCACTTGTTTGCGAGTCGTTGTGGTCAAACACATCATTTATCTGACATATCACACAGCAATAATATCTCTTGTGGTATGCCATACATATACTCGTGCATGTCAGCAGGATGCAATTTCTGCCCTTGCAATCGGTTACCTACAAGTATCCGCGCTCAAAACCTCTCGAGCGTTTTGGCTGTCAATTTTTTCTCACACCCTACACTCCGTGTGAATAGGCGCTCATTGAGCATGCCATATTCAATACTCGTATATACGTGTACCAGCACGCATATGCAGGTAATGATATACGCGTAGCATACACAACAGTACGTATAGAGTACATATAATCTTGATCTCTCATACAAGATATATATACTAGGTACAGGTACGTATGTATAGCCCTGGTCGTATATGAGCACGAGTATGTTGAAGTCGGAGTTTTTGTATTTCTCCGCTTTCCCTCGCGTTATTACAGTATGATACTCGTATATTACAAGTCGACAGGATTTTTGTTTTTTAATATAGCCTGCAGTCACTGAAACCCAGCAAATATGCTGGTTGACATATAGAACATCATATTGTAACTCCACCTGGCATGCATGTACCAGTACGAGTATTGTTACAGCAGTACGTATATATGCACCGCTGCTATCATAGCAGCTGCTGCTGTGCACCTTCTCTCGCACGAGCGCTACTACAGCAGTACTGCTGCTGTGCACTACTAGGTACATAATCCCCGTAAAGTGAAAGGACGACAATTAACTCACCTCGGAAGTCGCTCAAGCCATCCTAAAACACGTACGCCTTTGGCCCTTGAGCGTCAGAGATTAACACACTACATGGGAACATACCGGTCTTTGACATGCGTGATGTTGACGTTTGCCCGTACGCTGCTTGCACCATGTGGTACGACTCGACCCGTCTCACTAGAAATCACGAATCACGAAAAACCTGGGCCAGCGAACGATCGCTGTCCAGTTGGAAGCAACAGCCCTGTTTGTTCGCGTGTTCTACCAGTCTACCAGCACCGTTCCGTGCGGTATCCACTTGGTATTCCCACAAGCGCGATGAACCAGATAAAGCTCGATGTTGCAAGTGAGCTACGTAGTGTACGTGCTCATCCAAAGATTATGAACCAGAACGCCAAATTCTCTCTATGACAACAAACTACAGATTATGCTTATATCGGTTCCCAATCACGAATAATCTTTTCCTTTGTGATATTAGCGGTAAGGCCACGGCTCCGCCCGTGGCGCTAGCCCTACGTAGCCCAGTGCAGCATGTACGCATATCTATAGGCGGTACACAGGATCACTCCATAGTGTAGAACATGATAAATTCATAAACGTTGTTGAACAATACGGTATGTTGTCCCGCCGCACGGCACTGCTGCTATCGACCAATAGGATGTCTGTTTCTCAATCTGAACGGTAGTAAAGCTAGAATAAGCGACAACATCCCTGGGGATCGGCTCGGCGACCGGCTCGCGATGGTTGGCAGCTCAGAGCGACGGCCAAGGCGCCACGCGGCGCGGCATGACGCGACGCGAGACCTAGTGCTCCACAGGTTGTAGCACCCTGCCTCCCTGTCCATGGGGCAAGGCGGCGCTGAAGCACTCTGGATGGCGCTACCCTATTAACGATGGGCATTTTCATGCCGTATGTCATCGTTCGTTATGTGTACATGGCGTAGGTAATCTCAGCAGTGTCGTATGAAGGGTTGTGCTGCTGTGGATGTGCTAACGCTGGATCTGCTGGGTTTGTTTTGGGTGGAGAACTGGCTTGTTTATGATCAGTGGGGACGGTTTTAAATAGTTGACTGCTTGAAGTCGGCGGGAGTCAGCGCGGACTGGCTAGGGTACCACTCTGCTGCCTCTTGTTTTGTGCTGATGCTGTTGCACTTGCTGTTTTCTGCTGTTGCTGCTGCTGTTTCTGCTGTTGTTGCCGACTGCTGTGCGATGTTTAGGCGTGTTCATGTTGAATGTCATTGTGCGTGTTACGTATATTTATATGGCGTAGGGACTCTCAGCAGTGTCGTGTCAAGGCATATGCTGCTGGAAATGCTAACGCTGGGGCCTGTTGGGTTTGTTCTAGTTAGAACACTGGCCTGTTTGTGGGCAGTCGGGACGGTTTGAATATTCGCATGTTTCAAGTCGGCATGCCTGACTGCCTGATGTTCCGCAAAACAAACTTATGTTCGAGAAAGTTATTATATCTACCACGTGGGGGGCTCTGCTGGAGGGAGGAGCACGTTAAGGTCCTGTTTCACATATCAAGCCCCATGGCGTCTTCTACGTGGTTTACGTTTTGTTCCTCCCCGTGTTTGACGGTGATTGCGTGGCTATCTCTGACATTCCCATATCCAGATTTTTATCACGGTTGGACATTCTAGAGAAGCGTCTCGCTAGGCAGCAGTGTAAATTGGCATCACGGAAATTTCCACCACATCGCCATTTCACGGAGTCTGGAGCATAACATATGACCGAATTTGGTCGGGAGATTACACTGAGGACAATGTGTCGTTGCCAGAGAAACTAATTGCCGGGAAATAATGGCAGAACCCCAACCGGGGCTGCACCATCGTGTAAGTTTATCTAGAGTGTCGCACGGTGAGCCCGCCGCGCCTTCCGTGGCCACCTCGTGATGTTTGCTCACACTCCATCCACCTCACTATTTTACTCCGGTCCTGGTTTTCGTCCGGAAGTGCCACAAACCCCTCCTGCATGAATGGGCCTAAGCTTAAAAGGCGCCAAATATTTATAATCAGACTTATACATAGTATATGGTACATATTGCACTGCGATATTGTTTTCTTCCAGCCTGTCGCTGTCGTCCTGAAGTCGTTTGGGTGCTGCTAGTAACATCGTTTATCAACATCTGTGTATTGTACATATACGACACGACTTGGAGGCCCACCGTTTGTTTCAAGGGTGTTACTCACACCTTGTACGCGGGCAACATTGTCTACGCACGGAACATGCTTGGCTTTGCTGGCGTGCACTGGCATGGCCTTGTTGGCGTGCACTGGCATAGCTTTCTCGCGGACGAGCGAAAAATATGATTTGCGCAAGACCTCCGGGTATCATCCTCTAAATGCAACGGAGAGACCGGTTTTAAAGCAGGTACTGGTATTTGTATGCTCGCGCATCAACTGTTTCCTTTTGATTGTATACACATTCGACCTTGTTCTCGACCTCTGGGCCTTGCGTCTCCCTCACTAACCCTAAGTGTAACGGCTACAGGTGGATTAACCTAGTATCCGGCTGTCGAGTCCTACATCGAAAATTCTAAGTAGCCCCTGACCGTGAGGCTGTTGTTATATGTTTCCCGCCACACCTCCAGCGATGGCTTGATAGGTGTAGAATAAGATTTATCTTATACAAGGGCCTCACACAAGTGCCTGCGGTAAAACTCGGATTTATACTACCCCGTCTTTGCGTCCTGCTAGCAAACAATCGGGTTTGCTACCAGCCCGTACATACTCGTAGCAAGTAGGTGTAGAGATAGGAGCCACGAGCGGGACCTACAGAAACGAACCACATTGATTTGACCGCACGACGTTGCCTAAAACACCAGGCACCGGGCGTCGCTCTTCCTACCCCCTTATAGCAAAGTAGCGGCACTAGCAGCACGATAACGAGGCTGCTTGAGTTTGTCAATGTGGGCGGCGATAGCTTCCGCAGTTACAATCGGCCTAACCGACCCAAGCCAAACCCAATCCTCTTGGTACCCGTATTCCACTCGAAAGCACGGAAGTACGACAGGCATGGAATCTGTTTATCAGGACTATCGAGGTGGCTGTGAAAACCTACGCACAATACACCATAAGCCTTACGCGGCTAGTGTGGCGGCAAAATGAGCTTTAGAAACAGTGACACCACTGCTGCCCAGGGGCCGTGGATCAGGTAGCTACCGTAGCAGTGACCAGCGTGGGGTGGTTTCACAATGAACAGGTAATGGAAATTCTGCATTGACGCACAGCAGATTCACAACATATTTAAAAATCATGTTCGTATCAACCGAGTTCTCTCGGACACCACACAATGAACATACAAGCCTACCCCCTGACTGCGGTGTCGACAGGATAACTTCAGCAGGAACAAGACAACGCCTAGTTACAGGGTGGGCTGCGATGTCATCTACTTGCTTTTGCAGCCTGGTTGCTTCCACTGTCACTATAAATAATGAGTAGCCTGTCGTCGGACAATGCTCCTCGGCGCTCTACACCCATCAATTACGCCACGGCTAAAAACGATGCCATCGTAGTCAACCCCGACCCGTGATCGATAAAGTGAAGTCACCATGCAACACACCACCACATGCTCCACGGCAAATATTTTCGTTGGGGTAAGCCCATGGCTTCCTGCATGAAACACCTCATGGATCACACCATACGTTTTTCTCTCCGTTGGCTACACCATGGTATACAACGAGGGGCACATAATGGATTTTTCCATGCCGGAGGATACTCCACCCTACACACCATGGAATAAACGCCATAATTGAGTATACCACGATTTTCTGACGTTCGTCATGACGTGGCTAATGGTTGTGAACTTCCCGACTGGATCCTACATAAACATGTTGTCAACGGATGGTGCATGATATGTGCCAGCGAGCGGTCATGGAAACTCTACCTGATCTGTCCATCATACAGTATATGTGAGGTGTCTTATGAGCACCCCCACGAGCACACCCCAAACCACACCCCTAGCGCGTTTTCAGCTCGTGGAATATTCACTGGAGCATATGCCATGGAGCCAACTATGCGTACTTCCATGGCAGTTCACGTGCAGGTCGACCATCGGTGCACGTGGCATATTATACGGGATCACCGTGCTTCGTGAGGTACATCCTGGACAAACTGTCTACGCTGCCGTGGTCGATAACCAAGGGATACACCTTACTGGATTCCTGGAGCGTCATGCACTACACCATGTGTCTCATACATGCCATATAACGGCGCATACCACCGTCTACGGGCCCGTGGTTGATGACATGGACCATACCATGAGCTATCAACTTACCATGGCTTGCACTATGGGGTATGTCATGATCGGTTGGCGCGGGCAAGTCCATGGGATGCTCAACGAAATTGCAGCACGCCCCCTCTTCGGCTTAAACCGCGCCAACAAAGATCAGCGAGGAGCTGTGTGAGTTTCGTGTTTCGGGAAACCATATCGATGTTGTCGTAAAGGGTAGTATGGTCTTGACATAACTCGTTTATCCACCGCGGTTTCTGTGGCCTAGATCATAACCCATAATGAATTATTATTACCTGTTTGCCTAGCTCATCGATTCGTGGGTCTGCTACAGCCTTTTTCGACGAATTGTGTTCACAGCGCAACTGAAAATAATGGTAGCCTCTCGTCAACTGCATGTACTGCACGATTACCCGTTGACATACTGCCAACAGCTCGTAACCATGGACTATACGTCACTGCGGCGGGGGGGGGGGCACTCACGCATAATATATATCAGCTAGTTCAAGCTTATGGCCCCAAACGGCTCACGCATCCAACGTCCACGTCGGTGTTTGGACATCGACCGTGACGTTTCACTGTCATGTTTGGTGAACCCCTGCCGACACCTTACATAATATTTTGTTTGTTTTAGGCGTTTGTAAACATTTTGTTTCGTCCTGTTTGCAAAGTTAGGGTCCATTGGGGCATTCAAATATTCCAGAGAACAACATTCACAAACCAAAACCCATTTATCAACGGCGCGTCAGGGGCTCGTACGGAACCTATGTAAGGATGAGGTTTTGATCTCCAAAAACCCTTCTGCGGTAAAAGCGCAAACCTAATGGCGTTGCCTCATAATGACTTAGTTTCAGTATATACCGTAGATCACTCTTGGGCCACACGACTGGCTTGGAAGTGATTTTGCGCAGTCAGATCTTCACATGGATTCGCAAAGGGTTAAACACGTATGCCTTAGGGATACCTGAAAGTGGTTCATTTAGAAACAATCGAAACAAAACGTGTTCCAATCCTACGGAAACGCCTAATTAGCATTTCCCATTCGAAAGGTCTGTCCTCGAGCGGGACGAATTTATGCCTTTATCGACAGTCCATTCATTTGAACTAGGCCATCAATAAATTTACCACTCTACTTCCCTTCTTCCCCTCGCTGCCTCAGCAAAGTTTTTGCTTTGGCATGGCCCATAGCGAGGGGGGGGGTCTTTCTAGCGAGCAAGGCTAGGCTCACCCTCAAGCGGACCGATACCTTCTTGCTGCTGCGCACCCGCCGCGAAGCGTGTGCAGCGGTAGAGTTGGATCGGCACTGGTGCGTTAGGCGCAAAAGTTCAGATGCACGGGCCTTTTTGGCCGTCGGTGTAGACAGCAATGTCCATCTCACTTTTGTGCGCGGAGGCAGACGCCATCAGAAAGGTGGACGGACACTATGTACACGGCCCTAGGTGTGTTTGCTAGAGGGAGCTGTACTGTCTCAGTAACCTGGCTTCGCCATCAAAGGAGGAGGGAGCGTGTGGCGACGAGCTGTTGTTCGATACCTTACCTAAGTGTTAGGTACGTTAGGTACGGCCTCCTCATACCTTACCTAAGTTTTAGGTACGATAGGTACGCCGCTCGCATACCTTACCCGGGTACGGGTTACACGTCGACGAAAATACCCGGGTTTAGTTACAAGCGAGAGACGACCACAATACCTTACCTAAGTTTTAGGTACGTTAGGTACGGAACCCCGATACCTTACCTAATGTATTAGGACGTTAGGTACGCCTCCTACTACCGTTTGCGGTGCCCTCAATACCTTACCTAATTTTTAGGACGTTAGGTACGGAGCTTCGATACCTTACCTAAGTTTTAGGTACGATAGGTACGGACCTCCTACCTTACCCGGGTACGGGTATACACGTCGACGAAATACCGGGTTTAGGTACGAGCTCAGATACCTTTACCTGAAATGTGCACGTAATGAAAAAGTGAAACACATACGKCATCTGCGAGACACAAAAAACTCAAATCTCTTGAATTGAAATATTATAGGTATCGTATTTTTTTATACGTAGCAAATTGCGAAAGTACTCACAGCCTCACAGCTCACACCTCACGTATTTTCTTTTTCTTCAACTTGATAAAAAGTAGGTATGCGATCTCCCCGCCACACACAAACACCAGGGCACTCGCACCTGTGACACACCCAGGAAACCTGTCACCCAGACGGGCCCAAACCAGGGGTAGAGTAGCGTCGTGGATCGTGGACAATGAGCTAAACCCCTTGTGGAGACCCGGAGGGCCAAGCTTCACCGAGCGAGGGACGCAGGACACTCCCGGGCCAGCTCCCGAGCCACTCGCCCAGAAAAAAAACTACGATGTTCATGTTTTTTTCGTCTATATAACACTCGGCTGTTGGTTGTACGCGATATCCCCCTAATAATTGGCCCCACAATTTGGGGACAAACTACTTGGAATTAGTGTGGGATTGTTTTTTTCAGTTCTGAAGGGGTTCGTCTACTGGCAGGCCCAACCAGTATACAGAGTATAGGACACCCGATGAGAAACAGGCTAATAAGAAAGCCAGGCTGAGATTTAGAGTAAAATAAGAAATTCGAGAGTCGTTATCTTGAATTTAGTGTAGAAAGCACCCTCATTCAAATAAGAAATCCAGCCTGGACCAGATTTCCTGTTTTTTATTAGGTGTCCTGACTGCTGTATGGCTGCTGCGAGTGGATTTCTACTGCCAGTGTATACTGTTTTCAGTGCCCAGCCCTCCTAATTTTACAGTTTTCTTAAGGGTATGTACCCGGGTACCCTTACCCGGGTACGGGTATACAT